>VXAA01004395.1:0-44947 GCA_013399115.1 Anseranas semipalmata | reverse complement strand
CCCCTCCCGCCGCCGTCCAGCAGCAGCTTCGGGATGGGGGCAAATAATTAATAATAATAGTAATAATTAATAACCCAGCGAAACGGGAAGCCGGGGGGAGCCGCGCCGCCCCCCCCAGCGGGCTCCTGCCCGGGAAGCAGCGGGGCTGCGCGGGGGGAAGAGACTTTCCCGCAGCTCCCCCGGAGTTGCATCAGCCGGCCCCCCGGATGCTGGCGGGCACGGGGCGCCGGGCGAACGGGGCCGTCGGGGTCCTCTGGCCCGTGGTGGCGGGGGTCCGGTGGCCAGACCCCCGCCTGGGAGCCCTCCGGCATCCCCGAGCTCGGCCTGGGCATCCCCTCGCTGCCCCGCTCGCCGGCCCCTCGGTTGCCGCAGGTGGTGCGGCGAAAGCCGGCCGATACCCACGGGTGCCGGCAAGTTTCGAGTTTGGGTTTCCGGCACGTAGCCAGACACCGCTCGCTTCTGGCCCAGGTAAAAGCCCAAGGGCAAGTCCCCGCCGCGCAACGCCGCGTGTCGCAACTGCGGGCGCGCTCGGTTTGCCCCAGGAGAGCCCCGTGGCGCTCAGCGGGGCTCGGGCGCAGACGCCTCTCCCAGGGCACCCACCGAGCCAGGGGGAGGAAAGGTCGCCCGGTCCTGGCCGCGAAGCCTGGGCTGGTGGCACTGACACTGGCGTGCCCGGCCCTGGCCAGCTCGCTGCTCCGATGGGCGCAGGCACCGGCTCCGATGTGGCCGAGGCTCGGGGCTATTCTAGGCAACTTTATAAACAGCGTAGGAGGTGACTTTTTTTTTTTTTTCCCTCTCCGTTTTTAACTTGAATATACACGTTGGTTTTGAGAAAAAAAATAAAATAAAATAACTTGGGGCAAAAAATACCGGAGGGACCAGCCGGCGGCCAAACCGAAGCGGTGCCACGCTCCAACACCTCCATCCCGCTGCCTGGCACGGGGGGGACAGGAGAGCCGGGGGGGCAAGCTGCTGGAGCTGGAGAAAAGCCAGGGGCAGGACCACGGCTGCTCCGAGGTGAAAGCAAACGGGGAAACCATTGGGTTTCCCAGCCTGGGGAGGGGAAGTGTTTGGTAAATAGAGAGGGAGTTGGTTTGTTGTGATTTATTTTTTTCCCCCCGGGTTGCAGACGAAGAGCAGATAAACCCGTGCGCCTTCTCCCTTCGGTGTCCCACCCGTGGGTTCTGCTGGGTCCTTTCCCCCCTAACCTGATGGAGCAGAGCGCTGCAGAGGGAACCGCTCCCATGCCAGCCCCATGCGTGTGGGGCCGGGCAGCGGGATCCCGGGCCCGGGCTGCAAGCAGGCACCTCGCCGTGCCTGGCCCGGGAACCCGTCCGTGGACCGTTGAGTCAGCGGGGGAAAATGTGACTTCACCCGGTCACACCTCCGGCTGCTTTCCCCCGCGAGCCCGCGGACGCGCTTCCTGCCCCGGATGCCGATTCCCGGCCGTGGCAGCCGGAGGAGGGACGGGGAGCAGGACCGGGGAGCTCCTGCTGAGTCCCTGCTTTCCTTCCCCCCCTGGCCCCGACGAGGCCGGAGGAAGCGCGGGGCGCACAGAGCCCCTCTGTTCCCCTTCACAAAGAGCCGCTTGTGGCTTTCCTCCTGCTTCGGCCGGCCCCGGCCGGGCTGCGCCGCGCAGTCCCCGGCGAGGAAGAGCTCGAAGATGCCGAGCGGCCCTGGCCACCTCTCCGGTAACCACGTCCCCAGCCTCCTCCTCGCTGCTTTTAAACCACTGGAGCCCCGGGAATGCGCAGGGCTCGGGGTGCTTTCTGCACACCCTTCGTGCCACCTCGGTCCCAAAGCTGAGCCCTGCAAGGGTTCGGGGACCCAGCGGCTCGTTCGTTTGCAGCCACTCGTGTATTTAATGAATTACACCCACCCCAGGCCCGGGAATCAGGGGGTTTGCTGGAAATCACTCTCTGTACAGTCCCCATGAATAATTTCTGGTCTGTGGATCATTTGTGGTTTGTCCGCTGTGGGCATTAGAGAGGGGAAAATCCTGGGCTGGCTGCGCCCGGGGCGCTTGGCAGCGCTCAGAGCGGCGCCGCTGACCCTTGGAGCTGCTTTTCCAGCGCTCGCAATTACGAGTCTGAAATTCATTCCCCTGGCAGCCTCCCCGGGAGCCGCCGGCACCCTCCGCCAGCCGGTGCAAAGCCACGCCAGCCCTGACGGGGGGATTTTGTCCGAGCGCGAATGGGTGCGCATCCGACACCCCGGGCAGCTGGGGGACGTTTCCGCGACACCAACAACCCCAAACACCCTTCGGCGGCAGAGAAGCAGCGGTGCTGAGAGCCGTGGCGATGCTGGGAGGCGTTTGTGTGGTTTATTTCCCCTCTCAGTCGCTCAAATACTCCGACACGTCCCACCATAGCGTGGGCACCGAGCACTACCCAGGAGCTTACTTTGGGAAGCAGCGGGCGCGCGGTGCTCCGGAGGAGGATGCTTGGGCTGGGTAGCGGGCACCCAGGCGCATTAAGCACACGGATGCGGGTACGCGACGCGTGACAGTCGGGCCACGTGGGCCCGCTCTGCCTTCACCCGGTTCCTGGAAACCCACCAGGTTTCGTTTTGAGACCCACGGGAAGGCGGAAGCCGCGCGCTCCGAGCACGCTTGGGCAGGAAGCCGCACGGCTCCCCAAAAAGCACCTCATCCCCGAGCGTCCCTGCCCAGGGGGGCCAGGAGGGGATTTCTGGCCGGCAGCAAGCAGGCAGCTGGTGGGGATTGGGTTTCGGCGCTGGAGGGAGGAGGAGGAGGAGGAGGAAGAGGAGGAGGTACGGGAAGGGGTCTCCTCCGGCAGCGTTATCTCGGGAGCAGGGAGAGCGGTGCTGCCAGCAGCTGCAGGGCGCGGGATGGCAGCGAGAAAGAGGAGCCCCCCACTGCCCCCGCCCCGTGTTTTTATGGCACTGGGTGTTTGCCGAGCTCTTGCAGCGAAGGGGAATTGCCTCCGGGCCCTCGGCGCAGGCTCTCCAGATGCAGGGAGCGGTAGATGTTGCCAGAGAGAGCAGCGAGCACGCGGGAAGGCACTGATGTGTCCCTTCCTTGTCCCCGCAGGCCAGGGCCGCCCCGGAGGGGATGCTGAGGAGCAGAGGATGCCCAGCAGATAGCACAGGGCACCGGCAGCCCGGCCGGGGGCTCCTCTGAGGAGAGGAGGGACGTTTGGAGGACGCAGAAGCCGTGGCTTCGTCGCTGGCTCTCCCCATGGAGAGGAGATCCTCCTTGCCCCAGGATTTTCGGGAGGTGCTGCACTGCCTGAAGATGAGGAGCAAGTACGCCGTGCTGCTGGTGTTCGTCGTGGGACTGGTCATCATCGAGAAGGAGAACAACTTCATCTCCAGGTAGGAAGCAAGGGACCGCTTCGTCTCCCCTGCTTTTAGCCCTCTCTCTGCCTGCCCTACACGCTGGTGACCCCAGGTCCTGCAGGGAAAAGGCGCAAGGGGGTCCCCAAAATCACTATGGGGATGGAGGGATGGAGGGATGGAGGGATGGAGGGATGGCCTCAGCCCCCGGGCTCAGCTCGCTCTCCCGCAGGGTGTCGGACAAGCTGAAGCAGTCCCCGCAGGCGCTGGCGGAGGCCAACGACACGGAGGCCAGCCCGACGCCGGCTGAAAACGGGTCCCTGGCCTCGCTGCGCCAGCTGGACGCCGCCTTCTCGCGGCTGAGGACGCGGCTGCGCAACGTCACCCTGCAGCTGGCGGGGGAGCTGGGGACGGTGGGGACGGTCTCCCCGGGGCCGCGGCGGCATGTCCTGCTGATGGCCACCACCCGCACCGGCTCCTCCTTCGTCGGGGAGTTCTTCAACCAGCAGGGCAACATCTTCTACCTCTTCGAGCCCCTGTGGCACATCGAGAGGACGGTCACCTTCGAGCCGGGGGGGGCCAATGCGGTGGGGTCGGCCCTGGTCTACCGCGACGTCCTCCAGCAGCTCTTCCTCTGCGACCTCTACATCCTGGAGAGCTTCATCTCCCCGGCGCCTGAGGACCACCTGACGCCCTTCATGTTCCGGCGGGGCTCCAGCCGCTCGCTGTGCGAGGAGCCCGTCTGCACGCCCAGCCTCAAGAAGGTCTTCGAGAAGTACCACTGCAAGAACCGCCGCTGCGGCCCCCTGAACGTCACGCTGGCCGCCGAGGCGTGCCGACGCAAGCAGCACGTGGCCCTGAAGACGGTGCGCATCCGGCAGCTCGAGTTCCTGCAGCCGCTGGTGGAGGACCCCCGGCTGGACCTGCGTGTCATCCAGCTGGTGCGGGACCCCCGGGCCGTGCTGGCCTCCCGCATGGTGGCCTTCTCGGGCAAGTACGAGACCTGGAAGAAGTGGGCAGCCGAAGGGGCGGCCCCGCTGCAGGAGGACGAGGTGCAGAGGCTGCGGGGCAATTGCGAGAGCATTCGCCTCTCGGCCGAGCTGGGGCTGCGGCGGCCGGGCTGGCTGCGGGGCCGCTACATGCTGGTGCGCTACGAGGACGTGGCGCGGGCGCCGCTGCGGAAGGCGGAGGAGATGTACCGCTTCGCCGGCATCCGCCCCACGCCGCAGGTGGAGGAGTGGATCCGTGCCAACACGCAGGCGCCCCGGGACGGCAGCGGCATCTACTCCACGCAGAAGAACTCCTCGGAGCAGTTCGAGAAGTGGCGATTCAGCATCCCCTTCAAGCTGGCGCAGGTGGTGCAGGACGCCTGCGCCCCGGCCATGCGTCTCTTCGGCTACAAGCTGGCTGGCAGCCCCGAGGCGCTGACGAACCGCTCGCTCAGCCTGCTGGAGGAGGGACCCCCCTCCTGGGTCACGTAACGCCGGGGGGGCACCGGCTGCAACCGCGCTCCCGGCCGGCCCGGGGTGCAGAGCCGGAGCTGGGAACCGGAGCATCCCGGCGACGCCGAGCCCAGGGGCTGCGTGGTGTTCGCACCGATGGGTTTGTCAGGAGGAGCAGCGGGGATGCTCCGGCATGGGGGCGAAGCCCTCCAGGTCCGCTCCCCGTGGAAGGACGTGACCCTGAGACAGAAAAGCCAAGCACAACGGATACCCAGGGCTCTTCCCTGGAGCCAGCAGTGAAATCCAACTCACGTGCCAGCTTAAACGGCACCTTCTCCTTTTTGTAAGGAGCCATTGAGCAAAGCGCGGGAGAGCCGGAGGATGCGGCCGGGAGCCCACAGCCTCCAGTAGGGGATGACTTTCCGGGAGGTTTTTGCAGCCTGGGTGTTTGCCAAAACCATGCTGCGCCCTCCGAACGCTGCTGTCGCAGGCAGGGAGCGCTCCTGGGTGGGATTCAACACGGACAGCGACGCTGCTGCCCCACAGCCACGCGTGACCCGCACATACTGGATGTCCAAAGCGGTGCCGCGCCGAGCACCGGTGGCACAGCGTGCCAGCACCAGCAGGGACCCAGATCCCCAAGGCCTTACTGGTTTAGTGCCTTCGTACCAGCACAGACTGGGAATTGCCCGCAGAGCCCCAGCCAGCACCCGGGCTGCAGCGAGATGAGGCGGCTTCTCGGGTTTGTGCTCTTCAGTGTTGGTTTGGGGTGGGTTGTTTTTTTTGGTTTGTTTGTTTTCTTCCTTTATCTCTGTGTACCAGGGTTGCAGGGCAAAATTATTTATTTATTATGTGAAAAAGAATGGGAGGTACAACCAGGGGTCAGAGCTAAGCCCAAAAATCAGACCGGCACAACGTGCTGCAGAGAAACAGGGACGCCTACAGCGGAGGCGGTGGGATCGTGACCCACGAGAAAGGCCCGGGGCAGGGCGGCTGCCATCAGGGAGCACCGATGGGAACCTCACACCGGGGCGACTGAACCTCGTCGCCTGCTAGAAGCCGTTTCACTTGACTCAATTAAAAATTAAAAAAAAAAAAATACAAAGGAGCAGAGTCCAAAACATCTCCTGTCTTGTTGGTGTTCATCCCCCCCAGTCCCAGAACTGCTGATGCTCAGGGAGAGCCCCCGAAGCATCCAGCAGTGCTGGCTTGCGCGCAGTGCCCGGGGTCTGGGAGAGACGCAGGGAATTTTGGGGTTTGCCGCACACACAGCCACTGAGCAATTAACATGACTACTTTTAAGTGTGCTTTGCACCACATCCCTTCGGTCCCGGCACGTTACAATGGCCATCAAAGAGAGAAGCCAGGCATTTCCTTGCCGTTGAACCCGTGCAACAAGCTGCACAGGTTTTTGGAGCAAAACCAGCAATTTAGCAGAGCTAAAGTCTGTGTTTCAGACACACGTTACAGAGCACCCGGCTCAGGGTGACCATCGCATCCCACCAGCGGGACCAGCAGCAGGAAGAGGGGAGGTTTTCAGGGCTCAGCTGCCGAGCCCTTGCCTCCCGTCAGCACCGCGCTTTGCCGTGGGGCTAACCGCCTTTATTTCGCTCCACGCCGGGGGCACAACACGCGATCACCTTTGTGTTATCTGTGATCGTTTCAGCCTCGTGGAAGCCAACGAGGTCAGCAGCTGGCCTCACCCGTGGCAGCTTATCTGCGGGACAGCTGCATTTCCCAGGGGTGGTCATAAAACCAGAAACAAAACCAGGGCCGGTCGGGGAGCAAAACCCACGTGGCTGGGAGGGGATGGGACAGGAGCCAGCACGAAGGAGCAGCCGGCGGGTGCAGGAGAGGTGCTGAGACATGGGACAGGGACCTGGGGGAGCACCAAACCCCCTGGACCTTCAGGAAACCTCAGCACCAAGCGAGATGCGCTCAGGGGGCCTCTTCCAGCGAGGGATGTGCACACCATAAGCGTGACCCACAAGCATGATTTTGAGAACCCATCCCTCCTCGCTGAGACTCGGCAGCTGCTGGGCACCCTCTGGGCGACACGAGGGGCCCCTGCTGCTGTCCCCAAGCCGGCCCAGCACGGCCACTGAGGCCACCAGCCCCACCACCAGCACCATTAGACAAAAGCAAAAATAAATAAGTAAAAATCAGCCACCGCCAGCGCAGAGCACCCGGGCTCCGGCAGCAAGCCGCGGCTGGGGCGAGCTCACAAAAGCCACGTTTTCGACCCAAAGCGGAGAACAGAGGCGGCATTGAGGAGCGCAGGGCGGCCGGCGGGGAGCAGCCACGCCAGAGCCGCCGGCCGCGATCCGCCCGTGGTGGCCGGGGTTTTTCTTTCCCCCTTCACTCCGCTTGCATCTGGCCTCAATATGCGACGGAGCCGGGGTGCTGGATGGTGCCTGGCCTGGGGAGGGTGCAAAAGCAGCCCCCCCCTCTCCCGGGGAGAGGAGCAGCCCCGGCTTTCCCAGTGAATCAGGTTTTGTTTGGGAGCTTCCTGCTGGGAAAGCGGCGGGGCCACCGGGCTCGGCTGTACGCCGGGATGGGAGCAGCTCGCGGTGCCCCCGAGCNTCCACAGATGGGCCCTATCCTGCACCCCGGGGTGGGAAAGCAAACAAGCAGCCCGTTTTCTGGATGGTTTGAAACGCCTGGAGGAGCAGATGCTGGAGGAGCCGAGTTTTAAACTCCCAGGGGAAGACTTTAGGTTGGAACAAGGTCTTTTCTGTGCTGGCTCCTGTGTGAGGGTAGCCATTGCTTTGGCCTGAGCTTTTGCGAAGCAAATAAATGGTTCAAATTAAATGTCACTTCGCAAAACACCACAAGGGGCAAACACACCCCTGGCTGGCAGACCCGGGAATGGGGCTTCAGAGGGGTGCAGAGGCTGAGGAACCCCAGCCCCTTCCCGCCCTGCTGCACAGAGGTGCTGCAGGCTCTGGGGGGGGACAAGGCAAGGTCCGGGGGGGACAGGCAGGCGAGCCAAGGGACATACAAAGAAAGCAGCCAGGGAAGGGCGAGCTGTGTCAATTTAAGCCGGAGGGGAGGGCTCCAACCCCCTCTCACCTGCGTCATTGCACTGCCTGCACAGCCGCAGCCCTCACTGGCTCCAGCCCGTAATTTCCAGCCAGGCAGGAGCATTTCTTCCTGGACACCCTCCAGCTTCCACTCAAAAATGTCACAGGACAGAAAGAAAGCGTGCCCCCAACCCATGCGGATTGTTGCAACGGCTAATTGCTCTCATTAAGCATGCGTAGCCACAACTGCACACAGACTTTAAGCTAGGCAGTGCCAGGCACATTGGGGAGCCAGGACGGACACACGGCTCCTCCCGATGCCAAAGCAGCCGACCAGGGCAGGTTGTCACCGAGATGGTGCACAAGGTGCCTGTCACCACCTCCCCACAGCCCCAGGACCGTGCCGAGCACACCGAGGCCTTCTCCCAGAGCACCCAGCTGGCCACGAGAGCTTTTGATGGCTCTCAACCAGGTAGGACCGCATACAAGGACACCCCACAGCTGCTGGTGCACAGGCTGAGATGCCACAGGTGCAATGGGGTGCACCTCCTGCTCCCCTCACCCCTGCCAGGCCTCGCTGTGGGCCTTCTCCATACCAGGAAGGATGGGGATTTGGGGGAAAAAAGCATGCATTTTCAGCAACAACCAACACCTGAGAATGAGAGCGTACCTGAGGGTCCTGCTCCACTCGGACGGGCCGTGCTGGAAGACTGCATCCACACCGATGCCAAAAAATCCCTCCCTGTAAGAGATCCAAGCTTTCTGTAATAAAACAGCCCCCAAAAGACTCAGAGTTGCCCCAAAACAAACCAACCCCCTTCACTCCCATGGCCCAGAGCTGCTCCCTCCCCTTTAAACCTGCCCTAAGCAGGGCAGTGCCTGCAGCTGTGCTGCATCCGCGGCGCTGACCCAGGCCCCCAGAAAGCCTGCCACAGCTGTATTTGGGGGACGATTGGGGTGCACTGTGGCAATGGTTACTGTCACCAGAGGGATATTTTCTGCAAGTAGCCCAGAGCAGCGAGGGGACACGTGCTGCAGGACAGGGCCACCAGCTGAAGCCTGCTTCTCCTCCCTGGGGGCACTGTAGATGGCATGAGTTGATGTAGCATCGGTGAGAGCTGTAACAAGCTGCGTAGCACTGGTTCCTGTCTGGCTGGGCCCTCTCTGGTTAATGTTTTCTCCCACTGGCCTAATCCAGACTTGACTTTGGACCAGCAGACGCTCTGCTGTATCTCTGCTTCCCTCCCGCAGACACTCGGGGCTTGCTCGGGGCCGTGCCAGCGTGGCTGGGTTTGCCGTGGAGGGACAGCTCTTGCTTGAGTTGGCACCAGCCACGGACATCTGAAGGAGGCTGCAGAAATCACTCAGCTGTAGGAACGACAGCAGCAGCTGCTCCAGCTCCTCCTGCTAACGAAGCACATCGACGTGCCCCCAGTCCTCTCTTGCTTTATCCCCCCTAGTTTGCTTCTGCCCTCGAAGCAACTAGCGTTTGCTAGAGACAGCAGCTCTGCTGGATGTCGTACAGAGGGTGCAACATCAAACTGTGGCAATGTCCATGAAGCAGCTGAGGCAGACGGGTCTCTGAAATGTCACCTGAGATGCCGTGCTGAATAAAGCCTGCAGGCTGGCCCACAGAAATGAATAAAAAAGCCATTTTCCAGCTTGGCACAAGGCTTGTCCCAAACGTGAGAAGCCCTTGCTGCTCTCCGGCTCTCCTAACCCACCGTCCCCTTCTCCTCTCCTGCCCCAGCTCGAGTTAATGGCATTGGGCGGGCTAATCCCCCGTGTCCCCTCGCAGCACCATCGGGTGGCATTTCTGCACCGGGACTGGAAGGAAACTCATCGCCAAGCCACCGTGTGCCCTCGCCCAGCCCCGCTGCCTTCTGCTGGGGGCCGGATCCAGCCTTGCCCATCGTGGGCTTCTCTGGGTCAGAGCGCGGGCCCACGAGGGGCCGGGGGCTGCAGCAGACGTGGACAGTTCAGAATTAAATGACAGCCTTGTTTTCTGTTGTGTTTTTTTTTTAAGAGGCTGCATGCCTGACCAGACCACATTGCTTGGTCCGCATCCCATATTTATCCTGTAATTACACCTTCAGACAAAGGCTCCCTGTCTGCAAGACTGATTTTTTTAAGGATGCAGTTTTATTATACGCTGTGCTTTCACTGTGACAGAATGATGGCGCGGGGGGAAGAAAACGCCCCACAATTTGGGGGTGAAAGCTGTTCTTTCTTGAAACCTGCCCCCAGAGCAAAGGGACTTGCCCAGACCCTCTCCCCTCCCATTCCTGAGGAAAACCCAGCCACAGACACATGTTCTGCTTCTCCAGCACCCCGTGAGGATTAACGCCACAAGAAAAGCATTGGTTTTGTCCCGTAAGAGAAAGATATCACCAAAATGCTGAGCCTTGGGCTCCTCTGCAGCAGGAGCAGAGCCTTGCCAGAGAGGTCCCTGCAATCCCGACAGCGAACCGGCTAAGCTGGGTAAAGCTGGTTAAGCTCCTCTTTGCACCTGCCTGGATCACGGCACAACAAGTGATGAATTCCCACAAAACAGCACTTCTGTAAAACGAACGCCCACCACATCTTTGGCTCCGGAGGGGTGGTGAGGATGTGCCCCACGCAAAAACCAAAGGCAGTTGCTGGGGCTTTTGGAGCAGGGTTTCCTCCAGAGGAGGAGCTTCATGGCCAGGAACAAGGAGAACAGTCTGGTGACCCTCGCCACCAGCTCCCCACGGCTGCTCTTTCACCACGCGCGAGATACAAAGGTCACTTGAAATGCAGAGACCGGGGAGTTCTGCCTTTGGGTTTTCCCTGAATCACTTTTCCATGTGGGATCTGCCACCAGTTTATGGGCTGGCACGCACACTGGCGCTGCCCATAAATACACGTGGCTGCTTTGTCCAGCCTGACCAACATAAGGTGACTTTGGTGCCGAGGGCTGTGGTTGACGGAAAGTGGCCAGCGGCTGGTCTTCTCTAGCTGACATCACTGAAAAACTGGAAACGAAAAAATGAGGTTGGTCAGAGAGAGAATAAATAAAACAGGACCTTGTTGATTTTTGTTAAAAGTAAATTTTATTTATAAGGTAAAAAACGGTCAGTGTTGATGTTTAAGAGCAGCCAGGAACGGGTCTGAAATGTTTTTTCCAGGCAATTCCTTGCCCTGGATTAACCCAATTCCACCCCAGGCTGCGGCAGAGACCCCCACGGCGCATAGGAGTGACCGGGGTTTGATGGCATTTGTCGTTGGGTCCTGAATCACCTGTTTCCTCCTGGTGTTTGCGAGGGACACAAGACGCAGAGACGTCGGTGAGGGGTCAGACAGGACCTAAGCGTCCTAAGCACTTCCCACATGGACCCATCCTCTGATTTATCAGCCCTCAGAGGGACTTCTGATGTCGAATTAAACCTGATTAGGGGAGGACACAGAGACAGAGGCCTGGCTGAAAGCAATCCCTCCATCACGTCTTGGGAAATGCCAGCACCTTTCCATGAAGAAGCCTCTCTCATCCCCTGCACCTGCTTTCCTCTCCCTTCCCACCAGCCCCGTGCCACCTCACGGTCCACGGGCAGGAGCGATGAGAAGATCGGGGAGCCTGGAGGAGGCAAGGGCAGGCTGATCGCTGCCGCCAGCCTCCCCGGCTGCCTCCGCCGTGCAGGTCACTGGCAGAAGACAAACCCGTCTCTGAAGCTAGCCAGCGCTTTCTGCAGCCGTCTGCTTGCAGACGGCCGGATAAACACCACCAAACAACGTGTTTGCCAACGCTGAGTGCGCACCTGTGCGCAGAAAGCTCTCTCCGACCACACCGTGTTGAGCATTCGGAGTTTTTTTCCATTTGCCTGGGGTTTGATGTGAGGTTTCCTGAGCTGTTCACAAAGGATCCTTGTACCTCTGCTGTTTGGTTTGGGTCCCGTTGTGCCTGTTGGTGTATCCTGTTGTCTCTCCTGTTGGTGTATCTCCAACTCACCACCTTAGAAGATTCTCCCCTTGTTTTTGAATAGTGGCCCTGATCTTCTGGAGTAAAACTGTATACCAGGAGAGAGTACAGGGAGGAGACTCGGAGCGGTATCTCCGCAGGACTTCGTGGCTAGAATGGGTGCCTCTGTGTTAGCAGCTCTGGAGGATTTATCTTCCCTGGATTAATCAAAATTATTTTGCCCCCATTTAAGGTTTTTGGCACCTCCATGCTTTCAAACCCTTTGTCACCCGTCCTGTGATGGAGAGAGGCCATCCAGCACTTCCCCATCCCCACGGCCGAGCCGGCTGCACCCTCTGGCGGCCACGCTCCGAGCCGGCTGCATCCCTCACAGCATCCTAGCAGGAAGCCCTGAAAATGCTGCTCCATCCCAGAGTGTGGGCACAAGTCGGGATTTTCTGCCTCTCAGTTACCTGCAGCCAACAGCCAGAGCCAGCCCCGAGGGAGAGAGCTCAGCTTGGGGTCCACCTCCCTCTGTTTTTCCTGAAAAAGATGCAAATTCCTTCATCCATCTCCCACGCGTGAGTTTTTTTGGGGGGTTGCCCCAGACTTCGACACAGGGCTGGTGTTTGCTGAAGGAGGGACAAGGAGCAGAGGCAGCCTTCAAACCAGCACATGAAGCGTGGGGCAGCTCTGCCAGCTCACAACGCTGCAGTGTGCACAGGAGCTATATTTACCCGCGGGGCCGGCCGGCTATATTTATCTGGAATGCCGCAGGAGCCGAAAGTCTTTGGGGGCAATTTCTGTCCTGCGGAAGAGCCTGGTCTGGATGTCCTTTTTACTGTAAACCTCCTGCTCCTCCTTACACCCCGCTGTCTCCACCACGGTGATGCTGGGCTCATCCTCCCTCGGGGCCACCCCACAGCCCTCTCCGGGCTCCCCTTCCTGCAGCCGCTCGGAGCAGATACGCCTTCATTTCTCTGCAGGAGCCGTTTCTCCTTGTGCAGGGAGTGAGCCATCCTCTGGCCGCTTTATCCATCCAGCCTGCAGCCTCGGCTTGTTTGTGGATTTCCTGACAAGCCCCTCCAAGTAAAAGCAGCTGCCAGCCACCGGCCGCTGAAGCAACATCCATTTAATCAACACTCATAGCTGACAAAGGACAAGGCAAGGACAGACAATGCCCCATGCTCGTGAACTTTCGGAAACAAAACAAAAGCATCTCCTGATTTATTTATTTTCTAAGGATGAGCTCATGGCTTTTTAATGCTGGGGTTTGGCAGGACCGAGCGCGCACCCTCAGCACTAGCAGAGCCTGTTGTCTCGCACAGCATCCCGGAGCCGGCGGGCTCAGCCGGGGCCGTTCCTGTGGTCGCTGGGTGTTTGCCCTTGGTTTGTGAGGACCCCGAGTCCTGCCTCAGGGGTGGCCTCCCCCAGCAAACACACGCGTTAGGCTTTTCTGTAAGGAAACCCTCAGGGCTCCTGCAGCCCGGGAAGGTGCGCGCAGCACCCTCGGAGAGGCTGAGAAAGCCAAAGCAGAGCCTGGCAGAGCTCAAGGTCCGCAGGCGGGGCCCGGAACTTGCGAAACCCCGCTCCAGCCGGAGCTGCAGGGAAGCGGGAGGCACCGCACGGCTCGGCACGGCTCAGCCCGCCCCACGGGGCCTGCGCGGGCAGCGCTGCGCCGGGGCCCTCCTCGCCCCGAAGAGAAGCACCGAGCGAGCCCGCGGCCGTGCCAAGCCCCCCGCGATGGGCTCCAGGCTGTCCCTGGATGACTCCGTGCGCGTCGTGATCGTCGGCGGTGGCTTCGGAGGCACGGCGGCTGCCAGCCAGCTGAAGTCCTGGGCCGTCCCCTTCGTGCTGGTGGATATGAGAGATGCTTTCCATCACAACGTCGCTGCCCTCCGGGCCTCCGTGGAGAGCGGTAAGACCCGAGCGGTGTTATTGCCGCGGGCCTCCCCCTGCCTGCTTCCTCGCGGGTCAGCTCCCCTACACCTGCTGCTGTGGCAGCTCGGTGCTGCGAGGGGAATAACGAGGACCGGGGCAAAGAAAGTGCCTCCTCTGCCCCCGCCCTGGTGAAAGATTTGACGTTTTCCACCTGGAAAACAAATACTTAGCTCTGGGAGGACCAGCATACCGTGTGTGGTAAGCTAATCCCATGGCCCACAGGAAAAATGAGTAATAACTATCCAGATGCTCCATGTTTTGTTTTTCTTTTCCCCCAAGAACTTAGAAGTTGATTAAACCGAAACACCCAGTGGCTGGAAGGGACAAATGGATGGCATGGCTGTCTGTATCCGAAATGTTGCCTAGTCCAGTTTGTATGTCAGTCAGGCCATACATGACAAAGTTCTGTCAGTGACCTGCTCAGCCTTGTCTGGGATTGCTCAGGAGACCTGGCTAACCCCACCACGCCAGTAGCTGGGGATTTAGGGGGGAAATGTAGTGTTCGACGCTGGGAACAAGCAGCAGAATGATGTCAAAACCTTTTGGGGTTTGTTAACCTCCACGGAGGAAGATCTCTTTCTTATTATCTCCTCTCACCACAGGATTTGCCAGGAAGACTTTCATCTCCTACTCTGTTACCTTTGGCGACAGCTTCCGACAAGGCAAGGTTGTTGGCATAGACCCTGGGAGGCAACAGGTCTTGCTCAGCAATGGTGAGGTGGGTGACACAAGAACTCGTCGTGAGCAACCTGGCTGCCTTTCGGGATCACCTGCTAACGCCGAAAGTCAGGCTTCAGCAGGGCGTGTTGCGAGGCTCTCCTCCTCAGGCTTTCTTCAGCTATGTTTTGGCTGCAAGAAGGCAGTACCCCAAATCCAGGCTACGTCGGCTGTGGTTGGAGAAGTGCCTTGGCATTAAGGTTGCAGGCAGCTGTTTGTGCCTGGAGTCCTCTGGCGGGGAGGGAGCAAGATGGGCAGGATCACAGGGCACCTCGTCACGGAAAACGTGCCTCTGAATGGGAACAGGAACGTAACTGCCAGAGGAGGGAGGGAGGGTGTGCTCGCGTGTGCACACATGAACGTGCATGTGCATGCTCTGGACAGAATCGTGCCCTGTGAAAAACAAACTAGACCTTGCCCCTGGAGGACTGCTCCAAGAGAAGCAGGCCCCCAGCCATCTCTTCTGAAATCTAGGGGCAGTGTCGGCAAATAGTGCAGCATTTAATCCTCCCGAAGAGCCTGGTGACAGAGAGCATCTTTCTCTGCACGCACCGTTTGGCAATGTCCCCTCTAGCCAAGTTCAGCGGCCTAGATCTGTGCTGGAATATGGGTGTGCCGTAAACACTCCATCCCACCTAGTGCTCAGATAAGCTTTTATTCTCAGGGCTGGATTTAGAGCTCAATTAACCCTGGAGCTCAGATCCTTATCTAACCACAGGAAAAAACATGGGCAACAGCTGGGAATTCTTTTCAGCCAGAGCATCTCACCTCTATTCAGAAGAGGGTGAAGGAGGGAAGTAAGCCTTTGTGTGTTTGTGGCCCTCACTCAGTGCTCCAGCTGACCACCGGAGCCTGCTGTGACGGCAACTTCGGTGACTGACACAAGTGTCAGGTTATTTCCTGTAAGCTTGTGGTAGATTCTTCAAAGCACTGGGCTCACCCAAAGATTGGTGCGTCTCTCAGACCCTGAGGAAGGCAGTTGCATGGCTTCACCTTGGCAAGAACACTCCTAATTGTCAATGGGGGCTGGAGGAGATGGAATGAGTAAATAGGACCTCGGAGGCAACAACTGTGTTTCAGGCTCTCTTTTTAAAAGGCCTAACATCCTATTCCACCTTCTGCCCTCCCAGGAGCTTCACTACTCCCATCTCATTCTTGCAACAGGCAGTGATGGGCCATTCCCTGGGAAGTTCAACAAAGTCATTGACATGGAAAGTGCCATCCAGACCTATGAAGACATGGTTAAGGAGGTGAGGAATCAACTTACTTCCCAGGAAGCCCTGCCTGCCTTAGTTCAGCTTGCCCATCCCAGATACCACTTGTGGGTAGCTGGAGCTACCTGTGTCTGAGAACAAGAGACCACGACGCCTGGAGGGGTAGGCCAGGACAAGGAACGTGAGCTACCTTGTCTGGTGTTCTGCATGCCCCAGGGGAAGATCAGCTATCTGCACAGGGGGAAACCTGAAATGCTCAACAGCGTTAGAGTACATACAGGAAGGGTGCACAAGGTTCTCATTTTTGTTTCCTCTTAACAAACTAGGTGATTTTCTGGTGTTAGGCTGATGCTGTATATCGGAAGGGTCTGTTAACAGAGTGGGTGAAGGTATCTGACTTCCTGCACAAAACATTTCTCTTGTAACATCAGTTTCTTCTTTACTTCAAGATTGAGAAATCTGAGCGCATCCTGGTAGTGGGAGGTGGTGCTGCCGGAGTCGAGATGGCTGCAGAGATCAAAACAGAGTACCCAGCCAAAGAGGTAGCAGCATATTAGTCACATTTAACTTGTTTCTGAGGCTGTTCTTCTTTGATGGTCCTGCTGGAGGTATTTGAGATCACTGCAAATCAGGAGCTTCCATGCAATGGCAACCTTCCTCCCCACTGCCTCCTCTTCTGAGAGCACGCTATAGCCCATCACCAGCAATTTTTGGCACTAGATGCCCTTCACTAAGCTCACTCTCCTTAGACAGGAAGGAAGCTGTCTATTGCTGCTCCCACATGCAGGGTGTCCTGTCCCATTCCTGTATCCCCATTTGCTGTTTTGTCCCCAACAGGTCACCCTCATTCACTCAAAAATTGCACTAGCTGATGTAGAGCTGCTACATAGCGTCCGTCAGGAGGTGAAGGAGATTCTCCTCAGGAAAGGAGTGCGCCTCCTATTAGGTATGTTCTTAATGCCTCTGAAGCTGTACACGGTGCTCTTCCTTTAGCCAGAGCATTTCTTTTTGATAACCTCTTCCTGTTTTTTTGTTTTTTTTTTGTTTTTTTTTGTTTTGACTAAGCATGGCTCCTTTGAATTCCTCTTTCTCTAGATACATCTGGGCTAGCTGGAAACAGCAGCCTAGTAACAGTTTGTGACCTAGGGCTCTCTGTCACAATAGGTGAAAGGGTGAGCAACATGGAAAACCTCACAACAAACCAGTTCCAGAAGGACACGGTAGTAAGGACAGAAAAGGGCACAGAGGTGGCTGCTGACATGGTGGTCCTGTGCACGGGGATAAAGATCAACTCTTCAGCATATGCCACTGCATTTGGTAAGTGAAAAAACACTGCATGTGGAAAAGCAACACAGTTCCTCAGTGTCTTCTGCTTGAGTACTGTGAGGTTAGAAACCAAACTTACACAACCCGCAGCGGTTATGCCATGACACAGCAAATGCTCTAACATCATATTAAACACTTAACCATGAAATGTGACCTTTAGAAACTTACAGATCATGAGGCTCACCATCTTCTCCAGCTCCTTCTGCTAATACCTGCAAGGAACCTTAGTGCCCTAGTTCAGCAGGAGGCAAATTACACCCAGAAGTTGATGGTAACTCCCGTTGTCAAGGCCAGGATTTCATCCTGGATAACGCACTTGCTGAGTTCCGAACAAAACAAGCATCTCTTGCCCCACGTAGAAAAGAGGGTGATAAACTAACTCCTCACTTTGTGTCAATAACATGTCGATAACATTGTTGGCATTTTGGGGTCTCAGGCGATGGCACGCAACGCAAAGCTTCTGAAAACTTACTGTTTGGCAAAACAGGAGACAAACTGGCAAGTAATGGAGCTTTGAAGGTTAACAAGCACCTCCAGCTGGAAGGCTATGAGAACATCTATGTCATCGGGGACTGTGCAGATCTGAAGGAACCAAAGATGGCCTACCATGCTGGGCTCCATGCCAACATCGTGGTGACAAATATCATCAACAGCCTGACACACAAGCCGCTTAAAACCTACCAGCCAGGTAAGGTAATCTCTTAGCAACTGGCCTGAGCTGTTGAGCTGCTTTTCTGCAGGGAACAGCTGTTTTAACACATACACATCATAACTTGCACAGGACAGTAATTAGAAGTGAGGGAACCCACAACTGGGTTGACTATGTAGGCCTGTAGCTTAGGTTTCATCTTAGATCTTGCCAAAGACACTGTAGAAGTTAATTACCTGCATCAGTCTATGTACGCTACATGTCCTTTCTTCACTAACATCTTCCTGATAAATCTACTGGTGGGTGTCTGCCATTCATCAAACTTGGTTCCTTTTCTTTAAGTTGCTTACCATCCAGTGAAATCCTAGAAATAAGGAGATGACTTGACTCTCTCTTCCCTTCTCCCCCTAAATGATACAAATACAAACTGAAAAATCTAGTCTAAAAAAAGAAAAAAAATCTAGCTAGGTGATGGGTCTCATTGATAAGCAACTGATTTGTAAATACTTACTATAATTACGTTGAAAGCTGTTCCACGTGGATGGAGGCTATGTGGACAGCTGTTGGGTTTTAAAGGTTGCCCAATCTACTTAATTTTCTTTTTTTCTCCACTTAAATTTTGTTGTCTACCTCTTGGACTCCCTCTTGGGAGGACAAAAGGAAGACAAAGTCATTCTACGCCACACACAGTCAGCCAAACCCTTCTATTGTGTAGCTCTAAAACAAGAGGAGTGCCTGTGATCTCCTTCTGTTACACCAGCAGAGGAGCAGAACCAGCCTTCAGTTCTTCTGAAAGGCTGATGCCTCCTGAGAAGAAGGAATGAACAAGGCAATCTCATAGAAGTAGAGCAGATGGTAGGAAGGAGAGAGTTGCAAGTTGTTGCCCTTGGGCCTGCTCCCTCCCTTGTCATGCAGCGCGTGGGTTACTGCGCTCAGCAGTGCGTGTATAGGGAGGAGGGTGCTGGGGACAGAGGGGCTGGAGGAAGAACAACACCTACATGTAGTAGGGCTTGGTATTGAGCTTTGAAATGGCCTAACTTAAACCTCTGCCCCTTCTTTCCAGGATCACTAACGTTCCTGCTTTCAATGGGTAAGAATGATGGCGTAGGCCAGGTGAATGGCTACTATGTGGGACGTCTCTTGGTGACCATTGCCAAGAGCCGGGACCTGTTTGTCTCCAAGAGCTGGAAGACAATGGGACAGATAATGCCCTCTTAAGAGGGGATCAGAAACAACCCTGCAAGGAATTCAACAACTGGGAGAAGGTGAGGGCGCACTTTTATTGCTTGGACAGATCGATACTGCCTCCTGCAGCACCTCCAAAAGCCACCCTTCAGTGTAATACATTCAAGGGGGGCCCTGTGTTACTGTAAAGAGGAAGGAGGCACCTTCCAAATTAAGCAGCACCAAAGTTCTCATAATGAAAAACGAGGGAGGAATGTTTCCTTTACTCCTCCTGTTGAGACAGCTCTGAGCAAGAATCTTGGTTTACCTTGACTTGTAACAATAAACACTGTGGTTTTCAAAAGCTGTGGCTTGTTTGTTGTGTGTTTTTTCCCTGGCTTTCCCTACCCTAGCTTCTGAAAAGGTATCTGCCTATTATTTGGGACCAGACTTGGCATCTGCTCTGCAGTATGCAGGAAGAATGGCTTGCAGCACTGCCTGCAGAAAGCCCGCCTAAAGCCTTGAAAAGGCTATGGTAATCCTGGAACTCAACAGAATATAATGCAGCTTTGTGTCAGCATCTCCACAGCAGCTTTAATTATGTCACAGCACTCTAATTCTGCCAAAAGCTGGTTACTTGTGTGCTAAGTGTGATACAGCAAGCACTTAATTACAGATGCTGCTTTTTTTTTTTTAAGGTGAGAAATTTCCAGAGCAAAAGTAGGGTTTATAATAATAACCACACTTGACACATCTTTTTCTTTTTTTCTTATAAAACAAACAAAATCACCATGAAATATTCTCAGTAATTACAGAGATTATTGTGAATTAAAAGCAAAACAGAAGCTCCTCATGCGTCACTTCTAAAATCCTTTCCCTCCCCCCTGCTGCGGGCTGAAGGCAGAAATTTAACATACACCCTCAAGGGAGGGGAAAAGGGAGCAGAATATTTTTAAGAGCTTTCTTTAAAGTGTGTGTGTGAAAAATTCATCACTACAAATCTAAAATGAAGTTACTCTTTAAAAACTTCTAAACTAAAGTAACAAGGGACACTAAAACTCCTGAAAAGAGATGGTAACTCAATTGCTTAAGGTGATATAAATGGCTAGAGGATGCTGATAGCATGAAGAAATCAGACTAAACCCCTCTCATCTCTAGTCACAGCTCTTCATCAAGTCACAACACATCACACTACTACCACTCCCCCTCCTCACCACATTGAAAAAATAAAACCCACCTCTAATGCTTTTAATGCTACTCAAGTTTGTTGAAAAATAAAGTTTCATTTGGCTGCCGTTGCTACTTAGTGTCTAGCTTGGCCATTTCTTGCACATAGATGCCAATACTTTCGCTGTCAAAGAGCAGAAAGTAAATGTTCTTCAAGGACGAAGAGCTGGTGCCATCAAAATGGGTGGAAATAGCTCTGAGAGTCACCTGGGCTGCTGTCTGTTTTGGGAAGCAGTTTCTGTGTGATAGGGGAAGAAAACAAAACAAGAGAGCGTCAGCCACCAGCACAAGCATTATGCACACAGGATGCTGAAAGGAATAAACCATAGCTGTACCCACAACAGGTTGCTGTTAAGACAATCAGTTAGTTTTAACGTGTACATCCCAGAAGTAACCCCCAAGGTTTTGATAACAATATTCATCCTGCTGTATTAGCTTCCTTGCTGGCATACTTACCGTTTTCATTTGCTTCTACTTTTTATAACCACACAAAGTTTTTTTAAACACTCTCCCTTAGAATCAAACTTGTCTATGCCATGCTGGGCAGGCTAAAAAGTTCAAGGAATTATTTTTCTGGTTGAAAACTGTTCAGCTGCAACCGAGTTCCTTCACCCTCATTTCAGCACAAAGAGAATAGTTACTGCTGTGGTCAGCGGCTTTTCATCTTTGTTTATATGAAATATGACGGCCATAATACCAGACAATTTCAAGTACTGTTCTACAATTTGAACTTGACCCGTACTGAAACGCCCTGCCTTATGCTAGGCTTACGCTTAGGAAGGTCTCCACATTGTTCTACTTGTCTAACACCAAACAGACTCCTCGACCTGGAAAGCATCCCTTTCCTGAAGCGATAGATGCATCTCTCTGTCGCTGAGCTCTGGAGGGAAGGATGCTCTCCCGCATTCCCTGCTGGAGTTTCTCTGCTGCCTGACAGTGGTTGTGATAGTTCTGCTGATTTTGCACAACACTGAAGAGTTTCCTTGCTACATAAGCATGTAGAAAGCCAAATACCTCCTAGAGTCTTGATGAGACTTTACTGGGACACACTGAATTGTTTGAAGGCAAGTTAAGACCTGGCTGAGATTTCAGATTGGCCTTTGAGCATAACTCTGCTGGTTGCTCTCAAGTTTAAAGCCTCTTATTTAGATTCTACTCTCTGGTAATGCTCCAAGGGAAATCAGATCTATGCCAAAAACCTTGGCCAGAACAACCTAGGCCATGCCCTTACTCTCAAGACAGGATCACATAACTTTTCTGCTTCTCAAATAAGGTCATCTAACTTATTCTCAAAGATCTTCAGTGATGAGGCTACATCAGAATACACAGATACGGCATTCCAGTGCCTAACAATACTTACAGTTGAAAAATCATAGTATTTCTTTCAATAGCATCCACAGCAGCTTTTAAATAGTTTTTCTTTTTTTTTTTTCCCCTCCTCTGATAACAGTATGCTGTACATTTGTCTGTTTCCCTTCCTAAGTGCAGTACTGCTCACTTCTCCTTACTCAATTTCACATTAGTAATTTCAGACTACTTATCACATTTATATTAAATACTGTCTAAAAAAGAGCTTGGAAACCAGTCATCAACATCTGTCATATGCATATTCACTATCATCCAAGCAACTACTAACAACTAGATTTTAATAGTTCTGGTCCCAGAACAGACCTCTGCAACAACCTAGCTAATAACCCTTTGTGGCAGCAAGCTATCGACAAGGACTTTTTCAAAATGTTTTTCAGCTCATTTATATTCACTTCATAGCACAAGTAATTTCATCTAAACTGCATTTCTCTACTTTCTATGACCAGACCGTACATGTGAAAAGCCCTGGCACAATTTCGATATCCCACCAATTGCTTCTTTACCTACATTATATCGGTTACTGTAAACAGTTCCCTAAGATGGGAGAGAAGAAAGGAAAATTCACAGAATTAATGCAGCATAATTCCCAATCTACCAGACAAAACCAGCATTTCTTGTGCAGACATGTAGGTGGAAGAAAATGACAGCAAAACCATGAGAAGTTGTCTTTGAAAAACTCTGCCTTTTTCAGACAACTTCGAGGTCCTTTAATAAATAAAGTATAAGCCAGCAACGCCCGGTAAGACTTACTCTGTTTTCTCTCTGTTAGTAGGAGCAATTATAAGAGCAACAGAGAGGGAAATGGAACTATGCAGCAGAAGGATCTGCACTAATACTGATGCTCCAAGATTGGATTATTCTCAGATAATGCTCACAGGAAACACGAGGTCTATAGAGACTATTTCTGTTGGCATTAAAAGCTACAGTTCAGTTTTGAAAAGTGAACTTAAATAATAAAAAAGCAGTAAAACAATTTATTACACTTTGCTTTGACTGAACACTATAAATAAAAAAATCTGTGTATAAAGGAAAAAAACATTTAAAAGTACATTGCTTCCCTATTTACTCTTTTATCCTGATCCATAAAAATATTGTTCTGCCTTGGAAAGTTTCTGTCTAAAAATGGCATTTTCTCCTCCTCTCTGTTCAGCGAGATGGGGTGATTTCACTGGTCAAAACACAGTTTTCCTTTCATTTTATTCACTACAGGGCCAACACAACTGGACTGTGCTCTATGCACTCTATTCCTTGGGCATCGCTAAGAAAACCAGTAATTACATCTCAAATTAATCATAAGCATGCAAACCCTATTATGAAAAAACAACTTCTGCAGTTAGTGAGGCTTGTATATGGTTTCTTATGATCAGAGACCAAGCAAACTGTCAGCTTCAAATAAAAACAAAAACAAACAACACACCACCTTTGGATTTACCTAGCTCAAGCTGCATCACTGTTACTTGCCTTCAGTATGGTGCCAGAGTAATCTTATTAATACCAATGGAATTTTAATAAGATTCATCAGAGTAAAATGAAGTATGACGTATAAAACTGGAGATGGTGCAGCCCCATAGCAGAAGAATGAAAATTACTCACTA
Organism: Anseranas semipalmata; assembly: GCA_013399115.1. Lineage (NCBI taxonomy): Eukaryota > Metazoa > Chordata > Aves > Anseriformes > Anseranatidae > Anseranas > Anseranas semipalmata. The sequence goes on along the minus strand of VXAA01004395.1, from coordinate 22,068 downwards.
GCAACAGAAAATACAGCAAGTTAGCTCAGCTCTCCTGAGAGCTCATTTCTCTACCTAAAGGCTCTCTATCACAGCAGCAGCTCTCTGATAGCTAATTATACAACTGTCATACGATACAGAATCCTCTTATGCAGAAAAAGTCATACCTGCCACTGGGAAAAGGGGGGAAAGCCACAGACTTCAACTTCTTGTCCTCTGCAGCTGTTAAGCAGTTCTTGATGGTCTCTTCAAGCTGCTCTTCACACTTGTCTGAGCCCCACTGGGGGATGTGACAGTGGATGACAAACTTTGCTGCTAGGCCGCTAGACTGAGTAAGCGCAGCTAACACAAAGCAAAACAGAACATTTAGTTTTGAATAGAAATCACCCTGCAATGACTTCTCAATCTAAACTACTTTCTTAATTGCATTACCTCGCCAAAAGAAATACATCAGGAATTAAATACGCCACAATGACTCACTTGCAATCATAATCTGACTGTATTGTCATTACTTGTGTGATCAAAGGAGAGATTAAAGAACCAGGGCTCATTTGGTTAACACACAGTTATTAGTAATATTTTGTAGCTTTCTCATTCAGCATGGCCTCTGTGGCTTTTTTTTTTTTGTTTTTTTGTTTTTATGCAAAGTATCGAAACCTTGCACTGAACACAGTATCACTAACTCCCTAATAGGCATTTCTCCAGTGCTGTCACAGCCTTATCTGAATGCTTTGCACACATATTCTGCATCATCGTTACAGCTCCAGAGTGTTAGGGAGTGATATTTGGACCCCCTTCACAGCCAGGTAACTTTAGGCAACAACATGAAAAATCAAAGATGTTTATTGAAAGTATCCACCAGTTATGTCCAATTTGAAATCTCAGATTAATTTCTCAGGGCTTCCAACACCCACAGCATGGCATCAGTTTGCTTTTGTTGCAATTGTGACTTTTAGCACTTCTGAAAATCCGGGTCTTGGGAATCTCAGGTCAAACACCCAGAAATTAGCTGTGCAATTATTGCCCAAAGATGAAAAGCTTGGATTTATTCAGTTGTCCACAGTCACAGAAGAATTCTGTCTAATGCTTCATTGCGCTACTTAAATTTCAACTAGAAGAGACGCTTCAGGCCTTTAACCGCAAGGAGCAAATTGACTGAAAACACCACAGGTATCCTGTGAACAGCACTTGAATTCAAGGCCTATTAGGCTGGAGCTCAAGTGTTTGCAGCAGACCTCCAGTGATTAAAAACCATTTATTACTGCTTGCCTCAAAAACAGTGGATGTGGCAACATCAAACATACCAACACAACACAGTGCTTGACAGAGTACATTTTCCATCCATTAAACTAAGATTATCCTCTTTCGCGGGACTAGCTTAACAGCACAGAAGAAGTCTATTTTCCATCTAGGTAGTGATATTGATAGAGAAAAGTAGTTTACTTTGATGTTGTGGCACATACATTTTTTTTGATTCAATGCAAAAGTGAAGCAAAATATATTGTACAAAAATTTCCCTGTCATTTGGGACTATAAAACCAGGCTATTCACCAGGAAATTTTAAAAACAAGACCATTTAAAGCATTGAAATTCTTTGGTATTGAGGTACTAAGCCACATAAGTCACGAAGAGATATATTGTAAGTTCTCCCATCTGCCCTTCACCCACATTCACCTCCTATGAATTGGTTTAATTTGTCTACAAAGGAAGACAATCTCAAGCCCTAAACTATTCTCTGCTACAGATGCTTTAAACATTTGAAGTGAGCTCTTTTGTAATTTGTATTTCTATAATGTAGCTGTAATGCCTGGGAGAAGAGCAGCAATTACTCTTTGAAAAACATGCCAGTTCTAAAGATCGTATCACATCTACCTTTGTGTTCAAACAAAGTAAGGAAGTTGGCTTTGATTATATTGTTTACCAAATACGCATAAAGCAGGATAATTTATAAACTACCATTGCTCATACAGCTCATAGGTTAGTCTGAGAGCTAATTCTCACTAAGAAATGCGGTGCAAATAGGAGAGCAAAGATGGCATAGAGATGACAGCGTAAGTTTTCCTTAACTTTTGGACTCCACAGACAGAAATTGCCTAAGGTAAATTCATCAGCCTGCTGTAACTTATGGTGGCATCTAAAAGCACAAAGACAGGATGTGCACAGCACAGAGGTATTCCATCCCTCTTCCTCTTCCCCCTCTCTCCCCTGCCCCAAACAGGCAGTCCATATCAGCAACAATTTCAAAGAAGAAACAAACATTTACATCACAAAAGCAAATCACATATATAATCAAGAACAAATTAAAATGTCAAGAGAAAAGAACATATGGAAGAATCCATTTTTGAAAACAAAGCACAGTATCCTTTTTACCTTCAGCAACTTCCAAAGGTCCTTGAGATTTGCGAAGCTCCTTCACTGTTTCTAAAAACTCTTTCCCTCCTGCCTTTTCCAAAGCCTTGCCTGCAAGGACACAGAGTAAAAGGCCTTGGCTTCAAGTCACCAGCAAAAAAAACAACTCTACACGATTTCAAAGGACACTGTGCATATATTGTCGTGTTTCCCTCTATCGGCAGCAGCTGATGTTTATGCTTGCCACCATCAGCCACAGATAAAGTTGACTTTTTATTGGTTTCAAGAAAACTTGTAAGTTATTACTAGATATATTAATATAAGTATTTGTAAGAATGCTAACTTCCTCTGGCTTATGGTTAAAATAGTGAAGAGTGGCATTTTCCAGACTCAGATTTTCAGTCTCCAAAAATCAACTCAACATACAAACCCTACTACTTTCCTGAAATAATTTCAGAAATAAACACAGCTGGGATGCCAGTGAAGTTCTCAACGACCAGATCAAAACAATGATCTCAAAAGCCTGCTACTGGATTCTATGTCCCTCTGTGCGCCTGACTGCATATCTTTTTTACCACCCTCTTGCGTCCATTTCCCCATTTTGCACCAGCAGTAATATTTCCTTATATCACATGAGCAATATAAGGCTTTGTACATGAGTATTTCTAAAGCATAAAAAATCCTACAACGAAAAGTGTAACTAGAAGTGTTAACAATATGCATAATTTTCCTCCCAGAGTTTTCAAAAGCAAGTGTAAAAAAGAAAATAATCCAATAAAGACTGCAATAATGATTATCTACACCTTTACTGCTCGTGTGCATCAACAAGTCATCTGTGTTTCGATTGTTGTTAGCCATCATTAAAAAAAGATAAATTTGTGATTAGCCACTTATACCTAGTCAGTTCCAGCCTGATTTTCAGAAGTGTTATAAATGATATTTTATGGCCTGGGGAAGATTCAGACAAAACTGGATGGAATTTCAGCAGGCAGCTAGCAGACCAGCTGCTGTTCCAACTTTAGATTTTTTTTTTTTTTCCTGTGTGTAGCAGAGCCTCACCTATTTCCTCCTTGAGGTCTATTTCAGCAGTTGTAGGGTGAACGATGCCTTCTACTTTCATGGAGCCAATATGGCTGATGTCACTCTGTGTCAGAGAAAGCTGCAAGATAAGGACGAGAGAGTAGAAAGAATCAAATTAATGATCTGTGTGTGAAATTACTTTCATACCAAAAAACTAAAATGGAAGAAGGCTGGATTAACAATTCACGCAACTTTGTTGTGTTCAATATGTTTGATTCTAATTTTTTAACCTTTAATTAGTCTGTACACCACTCAGGTTGTTTCATGATGTGCCCACAGCTTGGAAGCCTGTTCCAGAGGAAATCACTATTAGACTGATGTTCTAGCACCGCACTTTGAATAAAAAATGCTGACTTTGGAAACTCTTTTGTTTAAAGAGAGAAATACTAAAAATAAAAGGTTGTCTCCTATAGAAACGCCTGTCCCCAGTAAACTATTGCAGGGGGACCACTACTGAAGGGCTGAACCCTACTCTTGATCTAGGCAGACTTCACCACCCAAGTAATTAATTTCAGTTCAGTTCCTGACGTAAATAAAACAAGGAATGCTTTACCCACCCATGCACATCAGGATACAAGAACTGGCCAAAACTTGATGTCTTAAGGAGCTCAAAAAAAGCTGCTTCCCAGATTTCACAGCCTCATCACTTTGAGCAGCAACAGAGGGCAGAAACCCTAGAAATCATTAAAAAGACTTCACATTTGCTGAACACGGGCCCAGCACACCTCATTTCTTCCAAGATAAGCTATAGAATGTATATCCTAATCAAAACAATAGACACTGACCATTTTAGAGAAGAAAGGGAGAAGCTGCACAGATTCTGGGGGAACTCAGGACAGCACTGAACTCTAATAAAGGAGATACAAGTTTCATCCACCTAGCAAGATTACTGCTTTTAGGAGTATTCTGGATCTAGTATACACCTGGCACATGCTAGACCACTAGTTTAATATCAGATTGGACCTGAAATAACAGTGATACAAAATCTTGACTATATCTCCATAGTTAAATATGTAAGAACTCCAGGTTCATTCAAAGGGTCCAAAATTAAGGAAGACAAAAAACCCTCCCTCTTAGTACAGGAAGGAAAAAAAAAAGGAAGGAAGGAATAGGACAGACAGTTGGCTGAACACCACAGACATAGGTATTTTGTTGGGACAGTTTTGTAATTCTGGCCAGGCAAGGTGTCACAGCCTGTGCTGAGATGGAGAAGTAGGCATGCTCAATTTGAACAGTGAGAGACAGAGAGAGAGAAGCACCCCATGGCCCACTTGCAGATGGAGCACCCAGGCTTCTGGCACAAACCAATATGTGGAACTTGATGAGTGATCCTCAGGCCTGGCCCAGAAATGTTTTTTTTTCATTATTATTATTTATAAAAACAAACAAATAGCCTAGAAGGTTAAACCTGGTTTGGCAGTATACTAGACACTCAGCCAATCCAAATTGAACAGAATTCTACTATAGGTTTAGCCAAGAAATTAATCAGTATGGTTCTCTAGAGAAGAGAGGCTGACCAGCATTATTCTTGGAAATCTTTTATCTGCAGACATATTTTTAAGACCCTCTGCCCTGCCCATGACTTGAGTGAGTTCTGGCCTTAAATTTGGGACCACTAAGAAAGAAGGTAGAGAAGGTTTTGTACTGGTGTTAGATCTAAAGCATCCTTCTGTTTATGCTAGGCTTCATTGCTATTATCCCAATCTGTTATTTTATAAATTGTATTACCTTTTGTCCTGGCACGAGGCTCTTGGAGGACAAGATAGTAAAACCATCCCCAGGTCCATCTTCAGATGTTGAATTTGAAGCTCCTTCTTTTTCATTGTCCTTTTGTTTATTCTAATGGGAGAGAGGGGGTAACAAGAACTCTTGAATGAAAATCAATGCCTATCATTATTCAGTAATGGATAGATTTCATCAGTTACTACAAATTTCATCTTCTCAGAGCAATATATTACTCAGCTTTTTACTCCCCCAGAATTATGAAACAACAGAAGTCTTCGCTGTTTATAAAATGCTAAAACATCAGTGGTTCATCTGAGGCTTTATATATATGTGTTTGTAGACATATTGAGAGTCAGGGGCACGCACCTCCATCTGTGGTTTTACTGGCGATTAAGGTTGTAATTAAGGATGGGTGTGCACTAGTGTGTTTGTTTTTGCTGCTAACAGAACAGAGCTCGTACTAAATCAAACAGTAACCCAGTCAAATGCTCTAATCTGAAGGAAAAAAACATCTGAAAGAAATCATAAGCCTCAGATAATGAACGATAAGTCTCAATACCTACTGACAGGAGTGAGCCATCACACCTCCATACAAACAGTTGGAACGACTAAATGAAATAACTACTAGCTGAAGTTTGAATGCAAAACCCCCTTTGTGGGACACAGTCCTTCACGCAGCCTAGCTCCAGAGGCAGGAAACCTGCTCCTACCAGGGCTGCTGGAACATGTCCTCACATCTCTCCAAATTTCACTGAAGATAAGTCAAGAAGCTAACTCTTCTTAACAAGTCCCAAACTCTGCACGTGCACAATTCAAAGCAAAGTACAGAGGCATCCTATTCTAATTATTATTATGCAACTCTACTTTCTTTTAAAAAGTTGTTTCTACACATTCTCAGCTATGGAGATGTATCAAAGCTTAGAGGTCTCCAGAAAGATGTGCTTAAAACGAGAAGTTTAAAAAGTTTAGGTCAAAGTTTAAAATGATTTAATCCTATCTGGACCAAAAATTAGCAATGTTTTAACATGCAAGCTTTGGAATGACAAACCAAGAGCACTGATCTGGGTTACTGCTTTATCAAACTGAGACATTTTGGATAGTGATAGAGGATGGGCAGCTGTGAGGGAAGATGCAGTGGTCAAGTTCTAATCCATTTATTCTTCTCACAACTCTTAAAAAACATTTGTAACAGCACACCCAAGAACATATGAAACAAAATGCTTGTCAAAAATGACATTTATGTACCAGGTCACGACAAGTTCTCCAGACAGTGAAAAATATTTAACAGCAATCTGGTACCTGTAGAAGGCTGATGGTGCGACATCTCTCAAATAGAAAATGACTTTAAATACAGCTCCCTGTATTTTAGAAGCTAGAGCTCACTGCCATACAGTTAGTGTGGAGACAAAGATCCTCCATAGTTAGCAAGAAGGTACTGCAGAGGGTGACATGGATACCTAAAAAGTTTCCTTTGAAGCTTTAAAGGTTTTACAAAAATACTGTCATAAGGTTCTTCCCCTTTATTTCTAAGTTTAGAAAAATAAGTTCCTGATGTGTCTATTATCGACTCCTATCTCCCATTTCCAGTTGAAACAAACAAATAATTAATGCAGAGGCACCAATTTATTCCTCCTGATAATCTTAGCTGATCCAATCCTTCTCTCACACATCCAGAATCCCATATCTGCCTCATGCTTACCTTTTTGGGCGTCCGGGCCTTGTTAGACTTTGCCTTCTTCCCACTCTTTTTGCTCACCATGGATTTCCTTCCCTTCTTCTCAGGAGTAGGGGAAAGGATGGTCTCAGATTTGCCTTTGGCACCCCGCTTCTTGGCTAGAAGCTCTGGCTGAATTCTGGGCAGGACACCTCCACTTGCAATAGTCACACCTTTTAGCAACTGCAAGGAAAAGCAGTGTAAAGGATCGCGTTACAGATGGACTCGAGCACTTTTTGCTGACTTTATTACATCCACACACATGGCCCACACTTCCTGAAGCACTGTACCTTGTTTGTGTATCACAAGAAAACCCAATTAGAGAGAAAACCTGGGAGGGCACAGTAAGGTCAGTCAGCATATCCCAGAGAACTCTGTTACTGTACAGGTCAGTCACTCTTCTGTCTCTCAAAGCTGGTGTTTCTGCACACCTCAGTGACTCACAAGCAGTGAATGAGGGTAAGAGGAGATAAGAACCTGCAGGCTACTTCAAAAAAAAATAAAAAAGACTGCAACATAGCACTGCTGAGAAGGACTGGTTGTAGATCCCTTTGCAGGAAAGAAGGTGCAGTGAAAGTAAGCAGGAGACCCAAGAACCTGCTTTGCAGAAGTAAACAACAGGAATGGGCTGCAATATTTACACAGAGGACAAAATCTGGCTGATTCCTAACTGACAACAGTAGATCTATTCCCCAGGCCAGTGACCAATATTACAGTGCAGGGAATGGGCTGGTAGCGTTCAAATTCTTTGCCCTCTCTCATGGCCTCTGTTTTGAGTTTTCAGTCTCCTTAACAGGAAACAGAGCTAGATGACTTCATGGGCACCACATTTTCATTACCGAAAGCAGCCATACTCAGTGCAGGAACCTTTCAAGGTGTGAATGATGTCATCCATCTTCACATGGGGCCATCCAAGAAGAGATCCTCTGATGCTGACTGATCCTTTCCAGCACCCCTGAATGCTGCAATTCACAGCCCATGCCATGACCTCTCTTCTCACTCCACAAGTTTAGCAGAAGTATTCCACAAGTGATCCTCAGAGTCAAAGCACTGCAAACCACAGTCTGTGTGCTAACAGGACTCGGGCATATGGAAGGGGAGGCAGTCCTGGATGCAGCAACAGCAGAGTGAGCCAGATCCCTATCCAAGATGGGCCTCACAGACAGTGTAATAGAAAACACACACACACTTCTACAGCTTTCAGAAAAAGGTCGTCCGTATTGCATATTTTTGTTAAGTATCAGATATCACCAAGTTAAAAATTAAGCATCAAGTTTACCCACTTCAACAGAACCCACAGGCTGTAGAAGCAACAAAATTTATAACCAAGTGATTTAAGATATGATATCGCTGAACCTTATTATTATTATTATTATTATTGCTATTATTTGGGTGGGCAAAATCTTGTCACCTTCTGCTCTAATAATTGTGTTTCATTCGTATGTCAGACTAGAGTTCCTAACTTTCCTGGTGGCAGCTTCATTCATGCTACCTGCTTCATTCATGCAGGTAACCGTCACACGGCAACGTGAATGAGTACCTGATTCAGCTCCTCGTCATTTGCTACTGCCAGGAGGATGTGTCTGGGGGCAATTCTTCCTTTCTTGTTGTCTCTTGCTGCATTTCCTGCTAGTTCTAGAATTTCAGCTGCAAAACACATTGAGATAAAAATGAGCAACAAAAATGCAACTTACGTACACCCTGTATACTCATTTTACATTCCCTTTTCATATCTATTTACCTTTTCAGGGATATTTCCCGATTTAAATGATCTTTGCTATGGAAATGCAGAAACCAAGCAACATTCAATGTATTTGTAAGCTTACATAGAATAATTTGTTCTCCCTAATTTCCGAAAGGACATCTAGCAGAAAATGTGCTAAGCTTGGTTCACATAACTTCTTTTGTGAGTCCCAAGCCAGAATTCTCTTTCAGAAAAGAACAAACACCCTATAAAAATGTACATCAGCAGTCCAAAATTTAGCAGTAACCCTGTAACAACAAAACAGTAAAGCATGCAATGAAACCCCAAACCTAGTTCAGACAGTTCTGACAAAACAGCAAGGATTCTCAGGACCAGGTAAGACAAAGACTGAGGTGCATTTAAAGAAATACTTTGAAAGCCAACAAACTAGCCAGGCAATGCTGCGATTCTGCATTAAAGGGCATTGAAAATCTGTGAGAAGCTTCATTTCAGAACAAGATACAAAAGGTTTGACTTAGATGCAAGCAGAGACAACGTAAGAGCTTCAATGCATGATCTGTTGGTAGAAAGTTTTCTATGTCTCCTGGAATAGGAGGTCATTTCAAAAGTTATTCTACTTTTGCAATAACTTTTAGACCATGACTGAAGTCACTGAGGGTTTTTTAACTGGTATAGAGGAAACAGACACTTTCTGAGCTTAAGTAAACTGTAGCAGTCAGTGTAATTAACTTATACACTTCGGCCCTACTTAGAAGTTATTTCTCATGTAAGAACTCTACTGAAACACCGAGAAGAAAGGAGAAGGGAATGTTTTGTTCCAAATAATCATCAAAAGTCATATTTGCACCTTATTTCATTTAAAAAGTAGAGTAAGTGCCTCTGGCTTGTTTTTACATTTGTCAACAACCGGGGTAAGAAACTCACAGCCCATCAGCTTTCTGTTAATGACATCTTACTCCCATTTCATCAATTATATAAAGAACTCTAACTATTACAAAAAGAACTTCCATGACAAATCTAGTGGGAATCTGCATAATGCTCTCTGGCTAAAATCCAGAGGATTTCAACAAGAGGTTTAGTTCTCAGTTCATGGGAAAAATACAAGCTTTCAATTTCACTCAGTTAGAATAACAAAAGTGCATACTTGTCTACTAGTGCATACATACTTAACTGCATGTTGGAGATGTAAAAGCCATTGTTTAAAGTTGTGTGCATATTCACAGTCAATTGTTCAAGAAACACGCAGTCTCTGTTGAAAATTTTCACAGCTATTCATGCAAAACTTGCAAGAAATATTACTAAAGTTGCAAAGACAAGCATTTAAATTTTAGGAGCTATTAGAACCATGGCTGTCATAACCAGGCCTCTGGCCTGAGGAAAAGGCAGCAAGTGATCAGCTAATCGGAACCAGTATCGTGACAAAAACACATTGGGTCTACAATAAAAGCTGGGCCAACAACCTCAACTCTGGCATTTCCCAACTTTGGGGTGTCTGACCTAGACTTTAAAGGAGGCTGAAAAGAGCTCCTGCATTATCCGGTTATAGTCACCCCCGTGGGGCTGCAGGGCTGGAGCTTTCAGATCCCTGACCTCTGCCAGTGGAGCCAATGCAGTAGCAGACAGCAGTAACAGATTGCCATCCAGTGTGCAGACCAGCATAGAGCAAGAAAAGAGACCCATACTTCTCCAGTGGGTTTTGCAGATTTATGCTGACAGCAGAGGAAAATTGCAGCAGGAAGAAAAAAAAAAAAAAAAAAAAAAAAACAACTATACTGCACGGCAACTGAAGGTTNNNNAACAAGCACATCCTGCTAACCGTGTGCTCACCCCACTCCCCCAGGTTCTGGGTCCTTTGGCCAGCAGCATCCTGATGGTGCACTCAAATGTCCTCTGCCTAATGTTGAGAGCAAAAAACGCACAACACTCACATGCCAGGCACTTTTCATCTACCATAGGACACCAGGAAGAAGGGAATCCAAGGCAGAGATGATGTAGGGCAGACTGTAGAATATGCATATAAATAACTTATCAAAGGATGCCAATTATTTGCATAAGTAAATAATTGCCTTACCTCCTTCTAATGATTGTCTATATGCATATTTTTCTAATGCTGGAGGCTTTGGAATGGAGGCAAGGACTCATAGTCTTGAGAACATAAAATGGCATTTGCAAAAAAAAAAAAAAAAAAAATCAAATCTGGAGGCTGCAGTTATCACATCCCCTGCTGATAAGAACAGATCCCTAAAGAAACTGTTTTACATTTCAAGTAGAAACATCTTGACAGCTGAGGTCATCTGAACTCTAAGGAGACTGCAGTTTGAGAATACAACTCCTCTAATAAGGTCCTACGCTATAGCAAGCTCTCTTGAAATCGGGCATCTGGATATTCTCAGACGTAAGTTGGTTTTATTTTACATCCTCTCAACAGCAGACATTAAGAATTAAAGTGAAATGTGAAATAATTTTACTTCCCTCGAGATTCAAAATCCACACAAGAAGCCTCCATGCCGGAAGCATAACTTCAAATTCAGACATCTTCAGCACAGATGGCTAAAAGCAAACGAGCTCATTTGTGCACACCACAGTTCACTGTGGCCTCAAAGACATTGAACATAGGTCAACAGAACCATGTCCAGAACTGTCCTGACTCTACACAACACCCAGGTGATTACATTATCGGTATTTAAAAAAAAAAAAAAAAATCGAGACAAATCTCACCCTCTGCAACTATAAAAAAAAATCGTGGAGTTTCGTGGACTTCTGGTTACAAGATAGTACAGAGGAACACTGGGCACTGGTGTTTGGATCCCAGACTTGCAAAAGTAAAGTGATCCCCAAAAGATGTTTTTAAGTCTTTTCAGTGGCTCCTTTTAATCCTGTTTGATAAGTACTCAGGACCAGGGAAGAACCTAACTGTTTTACAACCAACACAAGCAGCAGCCAAGCTGTGACCTGAATGGGACTCCATCCTCTCATCCTGTAACATACAGGAAAAAAAGGTTTCTTTAGCTGATGGATCAACAGATTTGGAATGTGTGGGAGCTAAAAGCATCACAGGCCAAAATTATTTGTTCAGCTGAGTCCAGCCTGTGGTTGTGAAGTGCTCAGTTGGACTGATAAGGAAGATAAATGAGAACTACTGATCACAGAAGCAGAAGGATTTCAGACAGGTTATCTTGTTTTCCACTTCCCCTTTAAGATAAGCTCTGACAGTTCCTGTTATGCTACCACGTACAAATCTGCCCAGGAATACCTTTGCTCTGAAAAGATGTATCAGATGGAGTTCTTGGTCCCCCACTTGCAAGTGGAAAAGTAACTGCTCAGTTTGTCTCTTGACAGCAGATGAGTACACCAGGCAGAAGAGCATGCCAGCTGATGTCCTTTGAAGGAGGAAGTATTTGCTGGTGTTGTGTTCTGCCCTGATTTAGAGAACGTGGCTTTCCATTGCCATCTCCTATCAGTCCCTCTGACCAGCACATCATTCATATTTCTTTTGCTTCCTAAGCAAGAGGCATCTGTATTCTTTGCCTACATTTTGGGAAGGTGCATTATGGAACACATTCAGACGATGTTTGACTCAGCTGATGATGACTGCAGTCAGCCCCGCACACACTTACAGCGCAGTCTGGCACGCGTGTGTTGCAAAGTCCATAAATCCAATGAGACCGAGGTCACTTTTTCATGGATTTTTGACTCTGAAGCCAGTGGAGCCCAACACTGTTCCAGTAAACACAAGCTTCTGGATAAGAATTAAGTTGTAGTTTTGCAATATGACTTTCAAGCCTAAGATACGAAACAGCATAGAGAGATTATACAAAAAATAAAAAAAATAAAAAGCTTTAGATCCCTGATAAGATCTTCCTCACATTAGCTAATCAGTCGAGGTTAAAAAGTACCTCTTCTCAAGATACATTGCAGCGATTGCTGGCATTTCTACAATGGAGTTGATGAGCCAAAGCTCAGATTCAGCGTTGATAATGACTGTGGGCTGCAGCCACGATCCATCTTGCAAACAAAGGGGAGAAAAGGGGGATTGAGGGGCTTGTAACACAGAGAACACATACCAAAGCCAAAAGGCAGACTGAACCACGTGGTGGCTGCGAATAAGGATGCTCAAGGTGTATGTGCACCATCCGGATGATGTTAGTCAAGAGGCTCAGTGCTTCAGGGTAACACAAACATGGGCCATTGACAGACCACATGCATGGCTGATCACTCACGGGAGAGTCCATCCTACGTCCTGGATGGACGTCAGACAGCTCTGGTCCAATCCGACACCTCCTGCCTCATCCACCCTACCCACCTCCCAGCTGCGACTTGCTTTCCCAGCTCCACAGCCCATTCTCCTTTCCTAGGCAACCTACACCTGAGACTTCTATCTCAGCTTCCTTTCCTGGGTGGTTTCTGCCTTCTGCCCACTCTTCTCAGACTCAGTCTGCCTTTCTAGGTTCCTCACCAGCAGCACCTCCCTCCCTCTAGCCCTTGCCCTATGCCCTATTTTTCCAACTCGCTCTCCAGCTTCGTGTGTAGCTTTTTGGACACCCTCTGCCACTTACTTCCCCCTTGTTCCTTAGTTCAACTCTCCCCACTAGCCAAATCCATCCTCAGCTGTCCCTAATGTCAGCATTCTTCTCCCATAACCATCAGTTCCCCAAAATGTTATGACCTGTTCCCAGTCTCCTTCCCTGAACAATCTGGAACCTGTGCCCTGACTCCCAGTCTCCCTTATCTGGGATGCTTATCCAGTTAATTCCAGCCTGCCCTTCCCACTTCACGGACAGTAAGCAGGATTAGCCTCTCCTACTCCCATCCAGGGACTCTCTGCCTCAACTCCAGTCCCAGACCTCTTGCCACCCCTCTCTGTGCAGCTTTTGCTGGCTCTGTGTTCAGATTGGAGAGCTTCCTCTGTGCTGCCTGGTACCACTGAGACCACAGAAAACACACTCCCTGCTCTCAGTGCTGTGACCAGGGGCAGCCAGGGACAGCAGTGAGAGGGAAAGTCCTTCTGAGCACCTGTAGCCATGGGCTGAAGCATGCTCAGTCACTGTGTGGAGTGGCCCACGCGCAGTCCTGTCACACGTCGGAGCTGAGAGAGGTTGAGGCATGCTCCGTCGCTCTGTGGGGACGATGCAAAGGCAGTCTGGGCAGCACTAGGAGCTGGGAAGGTCCTCACTGAGCATGCTCCAGCCTAAGTCTTCGGAGATTTTAGCTGTTAAAATCAAAGAAGTCTCTGCTGAGCATGAGCAATCTGCGATTTTTCAAAGTTACAGCTTGGCCAAACAGAGCAGATTTCTCTGAGATGGCAAACACCACCCTTCCCCTTTCATAAAACACCACGTGTCTGCTCAAAAGCAGAAAAGAAAAAAAAATTAGAGAAAAAGTTCTCATGAATGTTTCAACACAGCAAAAGAAAACAGTTCAACCCGCTTCTGTGAAACGGTTGAAGAACCTTACCAAAATTCTCCACTCTTTTACTCCCACTCCCCCAAATTTAGCCTGAAGCAGCTCCCCTGCATGCAGGCTTTCAGCCCAAGTAGTTACCACTTCATGGTGACAAGTCAGTCAGTGCAAACAGATTTATAACAGGAAGCATCAGATAACGTTGAGAAATGCTAGTTTGATATAAAATACCCTGTTTGACAACAACCTTGGAAAACCACATTTTGTCGCCAAAGGCATCCCAAAACCAGAGACTATATTAACGCATACGTATCAGGAATAGCTAGATCGGCAGGGTCAGCCATGGTAACACTGCTTTTTTATCAAACTATCCATCTTTGTAATCTTTTCAAACAAAACTCTGCATAGAGCACAGAAACTTTGGTTTGGAAATACCACTATCCACAAACAAGAGGCGTTTGCTCAGAAATGTTACTCTGCTCTATCACAGCACATCCAGGGTTGGGCAGGGGTTCTCTCTGCTGAACCAGGCAGCTTAAAATAACATTCCCTTACAATTTATGTGGGCCCCCAGCCTACATATCTAGCAATTTTCTTGCCTGGCTGACTACACATTCTTTTTTTCTAAAACACAGTATAGGCCTGCATATAATCTGTCCTTACCTTATTAATCACTTAAATTTAACGGCACTTACTAGCCAGATGCAGAACCAACGTATATATTGTTCCAGTTCAGATAATAGGTAAACAGTGCCACGTTGTATGTTTTAAAAAGATTACCATAACTCTCTGCACTATAGAAGCGCTGCATACAACAGACACGCTGTTGGCAATTTATTCGTACACCTTGTAATAATTGTGACAGCTCAGAGAACAAGCATCTCCAGACGTCTATTCTAGGAAACTCCTCTGAATGCTGTGGGTCTGTGGATCGGGAAAAGAAAAAAGTATTTCTCCCAAGACTGAAGGTCAGCAGAGTCACTATGCAGCATGTTATTCAATTATAAAACTTAGGGCAATTTCCAAACCCCATGTAATTCATCTTGTGATACCCAGACATCCTAAGTCTGTAGATGACTTCTGAGCAATTCATGATCGATGATAAAGAAAAGCAAACACACCTTGCTAGAGAAACCCATACCTATGGCATTCCTAAGGAGGTCTCAACCTCCACTAGAAAACGTACAGGGGCCTGCCGATAAAAACAAGGCTGAAAATCAGCAGGGCAGGGCAGGAGAGCTGTAAGAGCTATGAATCCTCTGTCTCCACCTTTTCCCCTAACTCCCTACGGCCTCTGAAGCATCTCTGCTGAGTAGCACTCCATGTCTCAGACAGTTAAGGAAGCTCTGTAAGCCACGGATTTCCCTGGAACAGCACAACTGCACCAGCTCCACTGAGAGAGAGATTTCGGCAGTTATAAGACTTCATTTTTAATGTATGAAACTGGATTGTGCAAATACGAGCATACATATGTTCTTAATGAAGTGAAAGTCTCCTCCAAAATCACTTTCAGAACTGATCTTTCTCTATGATGAAATAAGACTGAAAAATACAAACATGTTAGCTCTTATACAGTATATTAAAAAAAAAAAAAAAAAAAAAGAGGGGGAGATACGCTCACCATCTTGGATTTTGTTCTGCTTTTCAATGGTGTTTTAGTTTAAAACCAGCTCTGTACTTAACTCTTGAAGGAGCTGGAGGTAAACATAAATGCAAGCTTAAACATTTTGTTCACATTTCTTCCACGTACGCAATATTTTATTCTGATTCTCCACTTAACCAGCACAAACATGGAAGTTTCTGCAACACGCTACGAGGCATCATGAGAAATTTCATGTGAAGTTATCACTGTTTCAGATTTTCTCCACACCTTTAAAGGGACATAGTGCTTTTATTGACTCGTTGAGAGAGCAGGCTTTCACGTGTAAATAGACAGCAGTGTTTACATAAAGACTGGCATAATGTTATATGGACAACTACGCTCCATGCATGCTTCTTCCATGCCGCTTTGGTAATAAACTACGCTCCTGAAACATAACCCACTCAACTAATTCCAGGCTTGTAACTCCTCACAGATTCTCTAATGCACCTCAGTCTTGATCTGTAACACATAAGTAACTTGAACTAGAATCCTCTCTCCGCCAGGCATTGTAACAATCTTGTAAGGTGCTGTTTTCCCACAATTAAATAAGAATCTGGGCAGATATGTTCATAGCACAGTCCGAAATACTGCAATACACCACAGCACATTACAGTATCTGGTATCACAGCGTAACACCTGCCCCTTTCTCTGAAGTCACTTTCATAAAGGAAAGGAAAACTCCAGGTATGTCAGAAGATTTAAACCCTGAGACAGTTTCTTTATACATTCAAGCAAGCAAAAGAATTTTTTTTAAATACAAATGAACCACCTCCATATTTCATTACACTTTGACACTGTTCTGCAAGGAAAAATGCAGCCAACAAAACAGAGCTTGTTCACTTCAAACGTACTGTAGATGTACAAGGTTTGTTTTTTCCCTCTGTCCTGTTATTCATATCCACCTGTATCAAACCCCTACCTCCCGTCAGTTTTCTCTCAAACTACCTCGAAGTAACTCCTCACTCTGCAGGGCAATAAAGAACAATCCTTCCAACCAGTAATCAAGCATGGTGCCTCTAAAGGAGAAGATTTCCATCCTCAGCCTCTTCAAGAAGCAAATTAAGTCTCCTTGAGCATTTTAAGCAAATTTCAACACATCCTGCGCTTTCAGAGCACTGAACGCGTTCATATCTCATCCCACAGATATTCCTGGCTTCTGTGCATGATCAGCACTTGAGGTTCTGACCAGTATCAGGTTCTTGGTTTACCTGCTAGATACTCTATGACCGCTGCCATGTAAACCGGTGCTCCAACACCTATCCGGTACTTGTACGTTCCTTTCTTTAGGTAGCGCATCATCCTCCCCACAGGGAAAATAACGCCCGCCCTGCTTGAGCGTGAGAGTTTGGACATTTTCTTCTTCCCACTGCGGCCCGACATCTTGCAGCTTTGTGCTTTTCGATATGCTGGTGATTCGTATTTCCTTGCTCCAAACCAAAAGCTGTAAGAGAAAAGAAATAGGATTGGTGTTCAGTATGTGAGAAACTTCTTTATACATCATCATCTTGTTCTTCCAAAACAAAAAAGAATCAAATCCTGTCTCAATACCTGATAAAGCTGAGGCATTATTTATTAACATTCGGACAACTGGAACATTTGCTACAGCTTTTCTTTTGACTACCCCACTGCCAGTATAGCAATACCACAGAAATAATGGTTTGGAAAATTAAAAGAAAAAAAAAAAAAGGCAAGTGTACATTAAATGAATCTTTAAAAAACAAACAGAGCCCCCAAACAAATCACAGCAAGGCAGACAGTCACAGCACGGGAAGTTTCAGTGCTGACTGTTAAGTTTAGCAAGTTACAAACGGCTCAGAACTGGTGCAATGCATAGCATTAAGCAACCTGAGAAGCAGACACTGATGCCACCCTCACCTGTAACTAGAGGAAGTCGTGCTGCTCACACAGCAGGAGACAAAACCTACCTACAAATATAGCTTCCTCCCTGGTCTTCTATACTGAGAATTTAGCATGTAGGGCTTAAGAGGAGAAGCAGGGAAACAGCTGTGCTACAGGCACCTCCCCGGCCTCAGGAACAGAGCCCCGGCGGGCAGCTCACAGACTGCACTGCTGTAATAATTCTCCCCGGATCACCTTCACAGCATCAGCAGAGAGCTGCAGGAGCCTTCCTCCACGGATCTGAAGAGAAGTCTTTAATCTCTCCTCTTAGAAGGACTGGCTACCATTTCCTTCTGTCCATCCAGCTTTCTGAGGCTGTTTTTTTCCTGCATTAAGAGCCAATCTAGGCTACGCAAAGGATCAAAGAAAACAGATCTAGTTTTCTTCTTGCTTTTCCAGATAAAAAGATGACAAACCCCAGAGCCAGCCATTCCACGTTAGAGTGCAAGCGGCCTCAATGACCAGTGCAGTTCTCGCTCTTAGTCAAATAACAATTTTTTTGGAACAAAGTTAAAACTTCCCTGGTTTTAACTCCATTTTGATAACTGCTCTTGTGGCCTAATTATGATCCTAGTTACAACACCACAGATCAAGATTCACTCCTCTGAAGTCAATAAGGAGCGTGACTGCCACAGATGGCATTTCTGTTAACGAAGGCACAGCTACTTAATTCCCAGTATTCGCTCACCTCGGTGAACCAAGGAAACAAAAGGCGGGACATCATCTGAAAAGTATCGACAACTTCACGTGATAGCGTAAAATTTTTATCACAATCTGCATTTTAAATAGCCGTCCGAAAGAAGTCCTTTGGCAGCACGGCAGACCCTTGGGAACAATCAACAATCATTCGAGGAGGGCACAAAGCTGCATTTCATTTGTGCTTCTACAGAGGGTCACCTGTCCCATCCAAAGCCAGGCATTCACAGAAACTGCTCGTCCCTAACAGCCACATGCACGGGGGGGGTTCTACGATAATCTAACCTGAACACTGGGTCCGCTTATGTCAAGGGAATAAAACCACTACAAGGTCTGCAGCAATCTATAAGAAAAGCTCAAACTGCCACTTGTAAGCAGAGATTAAAAGGCAACGGCCCCGTCAAACAGCTACAAGTGACAACATTTCCCAAGCAGTGCACTAATTGCATTTATGCAGGAGTGACCGGTTGTGTAAGACGGAACAACTGCCAGGAAGCCGTTCTGCTGACTCTGACCAGCGGGAAGCAGCCAGGCGTGGAGAGGTGACCTCTGTGCCACCAGCACCACGCCTCGGCACAGGGGCTGCGTCCCGCTGCGGGCACGGGACCAAAGGGGGGACCCACGGGAGGATAAGAATGAGCAGAGGCCTGCCACATAAGCTAACCAGAAAGAGGAAAAGACAACACAAGCATGGGCTTTTGCTTCAAAAGTGAAGAAGATGGGGGAAGAAAAGAACTCTCATGAAAGCTCTGTAATGGGGAGGAGAGCGGAGCACTGAACGGCATCACTCGCAAAGCTGGCAGAACCTTTTCACCACGACTTTAAAGAGGTGCGAGAGATGCGTCAGAAATCACACGGGTATTGTTGGATCTGCCTTCGGGCTGGACAAAACGATCTCTGGAGGTCCCTTCATCCTGCCCTCATTTGACAGAATTTGCAATTTGTGACAAACCCTTCATAAACTTCCAATTTTAAATTATTACACTGAGTAACCTTTATAAAGTGTCCTTTTCAGTTCACGATAACTGACACTCAAATTAATGAGCGATCGTAGGCTGGGAGCTAGGTTTCTAGCCAGGAGAGGAACAAACTTCTCGATCAGCCTTCTCTTATGAGTAATATGAGCAACAATAACTCATTTTAAGATGGAACTTAATAAATGTATGCACTAGGCTATGATCTGGTTCCTGCAGTACCAGGATAGTTTCATCACCCCGGAGTTCAGCTGTGCACCAAGAGCCTTAGAGAACCAAACTGAAGGAGTATACTACAAAGACTCATGCATCTAAATCCCATTAAGCTAGCCTCTCATATCTGCTGTAGTACCAAATCCCAGTTGCTTGTAAATCACTGGGGGAAAAAAGCAAACATCATGAGGTTTGCATCCACAGAAAATACGGTGGTTGTACTTGATCTCTGCGATAGAAAACCAAAACATGTTTGCATAACTAAGCACGCTGCCCCAGGGCACACTCTTACATTAGATACACTTCTGTGTATAATTAAACACTTGTGGCTCATTCTTCTGTTGCCTCATTGAACTTTCCACCTTTGTCTCTACCCCTTTATTTTTTCCTTGTCTCCCTCAGCCTCTGCAAGTCTCACCCATTTTTCTCCCCTGCTGTCAAGACAACCTTCGGATTCCCAAACATTTTGCCAAATACACTCCAGGTAACAGATCAGGTATGTTTGCAGAATTTTGTGTAGGCAGAGCATACAGAGTATAGCAGAGGTTTCAAAACTCTGCTAACGTTCCTCCTCTCTTCTTTGCAACTTACAAGGACCAGGGTATACAGGGGAATGACCTATACAACATCACATGAAACGCCTGGAAGCTCTGTTCCTCTCTTTTATTCTATGGAAGATGATTTCTGGTAGAAAACCAAGCTATGGCATAATCCAATCTGCTAGAATACAGTTGCCGTGGACCAGGCATCTTAGAGAGCAGATGCTAAGGAAACAGTTCCGAGGCTCAGATGACCGCCAGCCCTTGCCATCTTGCGCACAAGAGCTACGTCTTGCCTGCAGCGAGGTCCCAGGGGCCAGGATCCAGGCCTTGCTGGCTCATTTCTGCCACAGGCCGTGGCATTTACGCGAAGTCCATCCTCAGTGAGTTAGAAAAACTGCGTCTATATCTGGCTACCATGACATCATGAGGCTTGGGCAATTTAAAGCAATTAGTGGTTCCAATCCCCTAATTGGTCACCGCGCACTCCTACTCTTCACAACTCCAACACCCCTGTGTTGCTACGGGGGATTTAATAGCTACCAGATCTCCTGAAGCTCTCTACAACATGGTGAAAATAAGGTAGACTTTTGCAAGCTGGGCCTTCCTCTGGGAATTGTCTTCTCCAGAGCCCAAAGCAACCAGCAACAGTTTCCTTTCGCCTGCTGGGGAGAGAGCTCTGCCTCCTCCTGACTCTCAGGTAGATCCGCTGTGGCCATTTGGGGGGTCCTGCCGCTGCCGACACTGCCACCCCATCGTGGTTAGCTGCAGAGCAAGGACTGCTCCCCAGGGACACCGCAGCAGCAGACTGCCCGAGGACATTCCTCTGACCACCGTGCAATTTGCATCCCGCCCATCAAGGTTTACCAAAACAACCTTAAAACCACTTTCCAGCCCCTCCTACATTGATGCTTGGAAATACAAAAGCACATAATCACCTTTAGGTGGTAAGAACACAAACAATTTTTAAAAAAGACTAGTGCACAGACCCAGAAACAGATTGTGATGCCCAAGTGAGCCTAAACTGGAGAAGCTGGCCAGGAAGCAATTTCAGAAATTAACATGTCAAGATGTGACAAGAAAGCATGGGTGCACTTCAGGACGTTCAGTGCACTACCAAATGCCTAGGACACATCCACAGATTTTTCTCTTTTCCTGAACAGCGTTAAACAAAACAAAAATTGTTGTTAAAATTGTTGTTGTTAAACAAAACAAAGATGAGATTTTTAATAGTTCATCAAAAAGAACAGTATCTAGATTGGAATCTGCTCGTTCGAGTCCAAAGCAGAAGCTGTTACAAGAAACGTGATGTTAGCAGCCTAACAGACGGGACAGAAGAGAAGGTGCTCTCCTATCCACCAGGTGCCTTCTTGGGTCTATATTAGCTTGCATCGATTCGGACAAGCTCCCCAGACTGACCCAGAAAAACAGTCTAAATTTTTCTCTCGGAAAGAACAGTCACTGGAAACAAAGAAAAGAAAGCTTAGTTTGTGTAACGCAGCACCGAAACTGTTGCAACACGGGTGGAGAAAAGTAAATTCCAGCCGCTCCTCTCCGCATCCCGGATCAAATGCAAGATAGAAGCAAGCTAGGACAACAGCTACACCAGATACGAAACACGCACTAGCGACTAATTATCAGCACATATTTGAGAAATAATCAGGTAAACTCCTGGCCAGATTAAAACAGCCTCTACCGCAGGCTGTGCGCTTTTCCTGCCGGACTTTCCAGGTGGCTGCAACAGCGCTAGGCAGACTAACCCGCAGCACCACGCGGCGTTTCTGTTCGCCAGCGCCGTGCTGACGGCGTGCCGGGGCGGCTCCCACGCGCCGCTCACCCGTGCTGGGCGCCCAGGGGTCCCGCCTTCCGAACACCGACGAAGCCGGCAAATCACAACCGAAAACGGGCACGGCTCCCGGCGGCCGCAGCATCACCCGCGGAGGAACAGGAGCGGCGGCGGCCGCCCCGAGGCCCCTCCGGCTGCCTGCCCGGACGCTGCGCCTTCACCCGAGGCCCGTTCTCCCTCGGCTGTGCGCGTGCCCCCCTCAGCCCCCACACGCGACGGCCGCCCTCAGACGCCGTGAGGCGGCGACGGCCGTTGGAGGCGGCGGCAACGGCCGTTGGCACGCGCGCCTCGCGCACGCCGCGCCGTT
>VXAA01004394.1:574650-668357 GCA_013399115.1 Anseranas semipalmata | reverse complement strand
TTTTTTTTCCCCTTTAATTAAATTACCCTTATCTCAACCCGCGAGAGACCCTGTTTTCTTTACATCATACTTCCTTCTCCTCCTCTTCTTTGAGGAGGGGGAGTGAGAGAGCGGCTGTGGTGGAGTTCAGCTGCCCAGCAGTGTAAAACCACCACACCAGGCATGTTCAGTAATGACTTCCGGGGCCTATTCTTCTTTGCAGGTACACAGTCTATGAAAAACTTGCATGTGTCCAGGCTACAAATGCACTGTTTGCCAGAGTGACCGTGGATTTTTCAGTCTAGGTGTGTGAATGTGTTTTGTGGGCCATGTAGGGTAAAACACTATCCGAGACCAGGCAACCCATTATTCCTGAATTCTTGACAACCATCCCATTCTTACGCTGCCAAAAGAGAAGTTTGCTTTAGCTGCAAGGCTGAATGGGTGGACAAGATGAGAGAGCAGACTTGGGTCAGGAAGAATGAGGAGAATGGGACTGGAAGAGTGGACAAAGGGAAGAAAAAAAAATGTGCCAGGAAATTGGGAGGAGGCTTTGGAAATCAGCAGAAAAGTTTGATAAGAGTTTCAACGTGAGGACTGGTTATGAGTGGGAAGGAGGGGCCTGCGAGCCAGCTGCTGGTGAGAGGCATGGAGATCAGCAAGCTCGAGGAACCTGAGGTGAGCTAGACAAAAAGACAGAAGTGATGAAGTTAGCTATACTTGAAATACTCTTTTAGAGCAATAACGTTTCTTTCTTACTCCTACTTTTCCTTCCTTCGCATTGCACATGTACATTTACAGTTGCACATGCACCAGAATGCACATGTACATTCTTGTTTTCAGAATTACAGTGTGCTTCTTTTCTCATTGCTTACTTAATAGAGAACAATTTTAGGTTCAAAATTTATTCTTTTTGGGTATGGGAGGAGCAAGCAAAACAGAAAATAATATTAAGTCCCTTGCACCACTACCAGCTCTTTCAGGTCTCTGTCTATCCTTTCCTGTAGAGAACTCTCTGGCAATATTTCTGCAAGATGAGATTTGTATGTTTGCTGTGATTTTTATGGGTACTTACTTTCCTGATGCATCTTTGAAATGTCATTACTTTGCAGAGGCAATCACTGCCCTTTTAAATGGTTCTGTTAAAATATACTTTAGGACCCCTGCAGCTTTCTCAAACAAATCCCAGCAATAACAAATTAGCCCCCTTAGTGAGTGATCGACATAGTAGACCTACTATTCAAAATAAAAGACTTTTTCCTTTCTGCTTTTAGCCACACAAATAAATAGCTGTCTTGTCTTTTTCTTCGTTTTCTCTTCATTCCAGAGGAGTAAACTTTAAATAAAATGGAAATAGGCAATGTCCTCAGAGAAGTTCCCAAAGTACTAGCTTTATGTTAAGAAACCTTTCTATTACTAGTAATTTACAGTAGAAGCAATTATAGTCAGAGTCTGATGTGATTGAAAAAGGCAGCTTTAGCAAAAGCTTTATACATGGTTCTGCATCGTTAATATGCACTATTACTCATTACTTGCATTACATCCCTTTCTACTCCACCAACAATAGTTATTCTAAACAAATTTTGTAGGGAAGCCATACTTCCCTAAATTGAGGGAATTCTAAGAGCTGACAAAGATCACTCAGATGTCCAGATTTCTTAGAAGACCTGCTATTTCCGTTTTATTTTTATTTTTTGGATACAGATTCAAATATGGAAAAACAAATGGAATTAGTTTGGATTCCTACCATATTAAATCAACACAGTTGAGGAACAGAACTATTATTTTTAATAACTGTTGACAGTAATAGAAGCATAGAATTATTTTTTTCCAGAAAAGTTGTATTCAATTTCCTTATAAAAAATGTATGTATTTGCTTTTCAGATGGTTGATGATGTCTAGTTATGAACAGAAAGTACAGATATTTTTAACACCCTTAAAATCAGACCATTAACAAAAGTAGTCATATTTATTCTGATATTTCTCATGTAAAAACTTCAGTTTAGTAAGATACTTAATTCTGTAGCTTTAAACAAAGTGAGCAATCTAATTACTTTGCTTAAGCATCTATCTAATACTTTCCTTGGGACAAGTACCAATATGTGCACATATGTATAAGTACCAATCTGGATACAGAGTTCAGTGCTTTTCTTCGCTCAGGCAGTAATTGTGGAAAATAAAATAAATTCAGCAAGATATTTCAGTAGTCTCACTTAAAATACCGTTAGAAGAAATATTATGGAACAAAACAGTATATGTTTTGTTTATATGCAAGTGAAACACACAAGCTATCAGACTTTTTTTTTTTTTTTCTGTGAAATAACTGTTAAGTACTTAGTGTATTTGACTACCTATAAATTCTGGTTAGATATTAGGAAAAGGCATTCCAGCAAAACTGTAAGACTAGTAAGTGTTCAGGTGTTCTCTTCCTCACCTCCCACCACTTTTTTTTTTTTATCCCAATATAATTTAGATTTAAAGTTTGAGCAGAAATAATGGCTAATTATGGTCATAGTTTGAAAACGATTAAAAAGCTAGTCATTCACCTGCTAAAGCCATCACTTCTTTCATCTTTATTACAACAGCTTTTTGATGTCTATTACAGACTTTTAAATGAATTTTTTAGATATTACAAATCACTACATGTCCCCTTGCACACAAGAAAGCTTTAGCAGTGTTGCTTGGCTGCAGAGAAGCTTCAAATTTCTCTTTTTAGTTCATGCTTATATTTACTTAAAACTAAGGTGTTAATGCCAATATTTTGAAAGGAAAAATATTGGCTTAGCTGAAGTCTGCCTCTGCTTATGCATGTGCATGAGACAAATCTGACTCCATCTGGTAAACGTCAAGGCTGTCACAGAATAGTGACAATTCAAAGGAGAGTGAAAGAAGCAGCCATGCTCCCTTTCCCTTCAGTTCTAATAGTGTGTCGATGTGTCCTTGTATTTTTAAGAGTCTCCCTCAAGGCTGATAGAACGAGAATGTGGTTTCCACCTTATCCATCTTTATAAAAATATATTGTTGGCGTATTTAAAATATATATATATATATATTTCTGTCATTGGAAGAATATAAGCACACTAAAATCAGCTGCATCTGTTAACTCTTACTGCACCATCTAGATCCCAGTGGGAGGAGCTGATGAAAAACAGAGAGAAAATTGGCAATGAGTTTACAAGCCAAATGTGATGAAGGATATATATATGCATACTATATTACACAAGATGACTTGGGCATGGCAGGCTGCCTATTATACTGTTGTTCCTCCTCCATTCTTCCACCTCTGTTTTAATGATCAGTGGAGGCTTGAGAATGAATTTTCAGTTCTATCATCCATGAAGCATACAACGTGAAGACCAAAGTGCCTTTTCTCTGTACATCTTGAAAAGCAAAAGAATCTGTAGAAAGTTAGAAAAATATTTCTGGAGAATGCACAAAGTCACTACTTGGCTTTGTAGTCTCCATTGGAGCATTAAGAAAGAAGGACCTATAACCCAACTCTTTTTTACTATTGACTTTTATTCCTTTATTAAATATCAACCCATGTGTGTATTATGAATGAGCTTTCTGTAAGAGGGTGGTGATGCCTTTGAGACCCTAAATGGGTCATCAAATGGGTATCAGCCATTTTGGTGACAGCGTGCTGCTGCAGTTACTGGAGCGCCTGTATCTGTGTAGGCACCACTTTCCTTTCTAAGGAATAACTCAGAAATCTATTTCATTACATATTTTGTAAGAGAGGATTCAGTGACTGATGCTGCATGTCTCATGTCTTCTTTACTCTCACAGGATTGTTTGAATATTACACCCATTGCTAAAAGTAGCTGTCATCAGCTGTGCTTTCAGCTGTAAGATTGAAAGTGATCTGTAACTCCAAATCATAAAATGTTATGTAAAATAAATTTTCAAATTCCCAGTCAGAGAGACATGCAATGGATACGTACACTGGACCTGACCCCCACCAGGTTGTATTGGTACTGGCACAAAGGTTAAAAATGTACGGGCAGCACTGAGGACCCTTTTCCCTAGGCTATTGACCTTGGTAGGATTAGTCCCTACCCCCCAGTTTAAACTTCTGCAATGCATGAGCAAGTATGCAAGCAGAGAATCAGAAGAGTATTTAAGCTATCTAGGAATTAAATTCAGTAGAGAAGAGGGCAAAATGGGAGGTTCCTTCTGTCTGATATCCACTTCTGGCTTTAGGCATCAATTTTCTTGTCTCAGAATATAAGAGCAAGTGCCCCAGAGTAGTTAGCAGCCTTGAGGAAGACAACTGAGGTTAAGGTTGCACTATCAGAAGGGTTGGTCTCTTCCTTCTGTTAGTGTTTTTCCTCCTTTATAGCCATAATTCAGTATTCATGGGGCCCATGACATGAACAGAATGACTGTAGTCCAGAAATTGATATAAAATTATTTGTTCAAAATGAAGCAGATTCCAGAGCAGAAAATGGGAGAGTTCCCACAAATATTTAGATGCAGATTGTGTGTGGTCTATGTGAGTTACCTAATAAAAATGCATATTGTCTTATCTGCCTTTCATCTTAGATGTGCCCTTTCATCTTAGATGTGCTCTGTATGTTCCTCTGGAATATAGCCATCTGACAGTGCAGAAAGAGAGATTCTAGTTGTCCTTGGATATTGGCTTGAGTAATAACTCTCCACATATATATATATTGGTAGATATTTAGGAGATCAGGAGATTTTCTACATGTCCAGGTAAAACACAAAGTTAACCGTCTCAGAGGCATTGGGCTTGGATGCTTGATTATCAGTCAGGAGCTCAGTTTCTGATATACCTGGAGTAAAACCTTGAGCCATTTTTACAATAAATATTAACTTTAGACCTCTGACAGAGAATAATCAAGTGCTCTCCACTGAGTGCTGCAGCTTTGATCCAGCCCTGCAACTTGCATTGATATTTTGCTCAGCAGTAAATGGATACTTTGGGGCACAAATATTTGCAAAATGAGTTACCATAACCACAGCCATTCGATGAGCCATCAAAGCTTGAACAGACCTCTGACCTCCAGTTTTCATTGTTAAAAGCTGCCCATTTAAAGCCAAACGAAGCCAGTGTGCATGGTCAGGCCAATATTTGTGAAAGTAAGAGTCACAGTGTGCTCGTACTGTGAAGTCTGCATCTATCCCTGTTCAGGCTGAGCCTGAACAATCTTCAGGAAACTATGACTATCCTGACCCTTAAAGATTTAGTACTTCCATTCTTAAATATTGGTGGGGAACCCCCCCAAAAAACACAAAAATAGGAGCAAATCTTAAACTGAGAATGGCTGAACACAGATGACTGTGGTTATTTTATGTCTCGGAAAATGATTTCTGGCTTATAATAAAAGTGGACATCATGGAATATCATCTTCAAAATGTATTTAGTAGTCTCTATTTTGTCAGCTTATTTTGTTTCCTATCATCTCCTGACTAGGGAGGTGGTTGTATTTGGCTGGGAGATTTTCATACATCAAGTTTCTTCTTCTCCAGCATGTGAATTGGTGCTGGCCCTGTAACCTGACAGGGGATGCTCCAGCCGTACCCAGGGACACAAGAAGGGAGGTAGCCGAGACAGATGCAGCAGCAGGGGGCTTTGAGGGTCAGTGTTCCAGCGGGTGGCAAGTCTCTGGGCACACTGCAGCACCCAGCTGGTTCCTGGCGCGGTACATGCAGATCAAAGTGCCTCAGACCAGTAAAGCAGATCAAAAATTGTGACCATGATGTTGTACACGTGGGATATCTCTGTGGCTGTGTGGGAGCCTGTGGCGGGACCTGGTTATGCGGGAGTCTCTCGCTTAGCCTGGGAGACAGCGCGGGCACGTGCCCTGTGGACTGAGGGAACCGCTGCGGTACCAACGTGGTGCTGGCGGGTTTGGGAACAAAAAGGAAATGAGACAGTTTGACTCTTTCTTTCTTCCACTGCCAAAGTTGTGGAAATACAAGTGTTTATGTCAAGGCTTTTCAAAAGTCTTTAGGCCCATTTTTCCTCCTAAACTATTCCAAACTATTTAGGAATTGATACTTATTCTGTCCCGCTTTGTTGCTACAGCAGTGAGAGAGAACCTTGATGTATGAATACTCACTGCAGTGTACAAAAATGTTATGAATCATTGCATTTATTTCTGGTTCCTAGAGTACAAATCTCTTACTCAGCCCATTTCATACAAAAATATACTATTACTCACACGTTCAGCTGAGACTGACAGTCTCAGCTACTATGAATCATAATTCCCTTATTAAAAGGTGACAGAGCTTCTGTCACAAGTAAGTTTTAAAGTGTTTTGCAAAGTATCT
Source organism: Anseranas semipalmata (assembly GCA_013399115.1). Taxonomy (NCBI): domain Eukaryota; kingdom Metazoa; phylum Chordata; class Aves; order Anseriformes; family Anseranatidae; genus Anseranas; species Anseranas semipalmata. Next base: position 662,081 of record VXAA01004394.1, on the reverse strand, counting down.
CTATTTCATTTAGTAGCTGTGTATGTTATGTAATTGTAGTTTTTTACTCGACAGTAAAATACATTTAGTAATCATTATTTCTCTGTATGCTGGTGGATGGGAAGACATGATTTGTTCTCTTTGTCAAAGAACACGGTGATGAAATTAGTTTGGCTGCATATGCAATATGTACAGATAAATCCTACCTGCTCGTTTATACATTTGCAGAATCACCATGGCTTCTCACCATGTTTCAGTGAAACATAGCGCATAGGTTTTTTTTTTTTTTTTTTTTTTTTGCTGTGCAGGGAAGAAAGGATCAAGAATCATCTCCTGAAAGGAAAAGTGACACTACTGGCCATGTAGGGGCCTGACTCATGAGGAATCAGTTGTGGGAGCAATGTTTGTTACCCTCTCACAATTCAAACAGACATAATATCCGTCTGTCCCTAAGGGCATCACAGTGCTCGCAGCAGAGCTGTGAGAAACTGCCGTGTTTCTGCCACAGTCCGTTGCAATTCATTGCCCCCTTTCACTTATGGTTCAGCTGCTGCACCTGCCTGTGAACTAGGGTAGCCGAGATGCACCTGCACGTTGCTTCTGTCCTACAGGTGTGACAGCCTCTGGCAGAGGGACGAGGAGGACAACAGAGAGATAACAGGGGAATACATAAAACCAAACTACTACAAAATCTGCCAGGGCTGTCAGAGGTGTAAAGACTGTCGGAGATGTGAGGTAGGATGTGTTGGTCCTGGACTGCTCCCCTTTTCCTGACCTGGTTCATGGTACTGTTTCTTATTAATATTATTGAATTTGATATTTTTACACTGCTTCCAGGTAAATGAGTAATAGTGTTTACAAGTGACACCTTATATGCAAAAAAAGAAAAAAACAGGAAGAAAATCATCCAGAAGAAAAATAAGGGAAATGAAAGCAGACATATATTAAAAAAAAAAAAAAAAATACTCTGGAAAATGTAATTTCCTTTAGAATTGTTATTACCTTCCTAAGAAGAAACTTATTATCTAATGTGCTTAGAGTTGAGACCTCTTTTCTTTCCTCCCTCTCTTCTCTCTCTTTCTTCCTCTCTCTTCCTCTCCCTTTTCCCCTCTCCCTTCCTTCCCTCCTCTCCCTCTTTCTATATATATTCTAATCATTCGATCTAAAACACATATTACATCTCAAGACCAGCCGTTTCCCTGCTATTCACAAAGCAGTCAGCTGTTCCATGACATCAACTATTTTAAATGGTTCTTCTGCCTGATTATTTGGTTGGTTATTTAGGAGTAATATTGGAAATATTAGACTTCTTTGAGAATATAAATCATATACTGCCAGACAGATGGAAGTTTGTGTTGTCCAAAAAATATAAAATATATGACTCATTCTTATCTTTGGTTTTCCACTGTAAAGAATGGGTGTCAGCTTCCTGTGTAATTTTGATTTGTTTATCCAGCAGTTTTGTTTGTCCATGCAGTTTTCTGTATGCCAATTGTGGTCTATGTTTGGTTTTCATAAAAGGTATGTTTTCTTTGAGGCTATTTTTTTTTTTTTTTTACCACTGCCAAAACCACAAGTGATGCACCATTACTTGGACTTTTGTTCTTAATTTAAATTTGGCATGGTGTCTCCCTCTGGTGTAAAACATGAAACAAAATCCATTCTGATATAAAAGCTAGGAGGTAACTCATTTGTTTGAGATTTAGTATGGACTGTTGTGAGCTTTCGTGCTTTCCTTGTATAGGGATGGGGGACAGATCAAGGACAAGGCTGGAATGTTTACCTGCTGGTTGAATATTTACCGGGGTCAGTCCTTCTTATGGAGTATACTAGGGTGTCCGTCATTGAATAAAAATGTTAGAATCAGGGAAGCAACTGTTTATTTTGAAGAGGGTGTTCCATCAGAGAGCAGTACCAAGCCTTTCTTTTTGTTTTTCCTAATCTGAATGACTTTATTGTCTTTGAGCAAAATGGAAATTTGCAAAAGTGGAAAAATCAGTTCCAGTTGCTAAAACATATCACATGCAGGTCTGCCCAGTAGCAATGGTAATAGTGATTTCTGATGTAAAATACTTGTTAGATTAAGATGATAACAGTTGAGAAGGTTTCTTTCTCTTTTTTTTTTCCTTCCCTTCTTTCCTTTTTTGTTCCTTCCTTCCTTTTTCTCTTTACTTTCTTCCTCGTAAGAACAAATCTGAGATGCCAAATCAGTGTGAAGCATGACAGCTTTGAAAGACTGCATCACAGGGAACTGGTAGAAATGGAAGCACAAACAGCTCCCTGTGTTTCACCAAGTATTATAAATAGTATTTATTTATTTATTCACCCTGCAGAGAAAGGAAATTATGGTATACTATGTTGCATTATGCAGTCTTAGCCAGTGAGATCCAAAGCAGTGTGTGAAGACATACAAAAAGTTCAGTGGATGGAAGTGTGAGCTCACTGAGCTGCCGCGGGCAATGGGGAAGCGTTACCTGCTCGTGGCTGCGCAGCGGTGGCTCTTTGCAGTGGGTGTCACTGCAGTCTCAGACAGCGTCCAAAAAGTTCCTCTGACAACAGGCTGAGAAAGCAGCGTCCTCTGGCTTTTCACAGCCCTTCATCAATACTGAAGTCAGTATAAGTTTACCGATCACTCACTGTGGTGTAGAGTATCAAAAGCCAGCCCTAAATCCCATACCTTTCTCTTTCTTCTCTTTATTTAATCATTTTTGTCCTGGGAGAAGTAGCAGCAAGTTACGGACAGCACAAGGCAGTTATTTTACCTGGCGTTGTCCTGGCCACGCAGAGGTAAGTTCCTGTGTTTAAGCTTTTTATTGGCATTTGTATCTCAGCGTGGATGAAGGGTGAAGAGCAGGCTGGAGTTCTGCAGACCGTGCAGCTTTGCTGGAGAGCCTCTTCCCTTGCCTTTCTTTGCCTGGATCTGAAGTGACAAATGTTGCTGTTTCTGCCTTCAGATAGGGGGAAAAAAACACAGAGAGAGCATACCTTCCTATTTGTTAGAGCAGCTCAGTTCAGATAGTAATTAATGGTGTCAGCTTTGGATTTAAGGCAGGTGGTTCTATATTTTGTAAATTAAAAAAAAAAAAAAAGTATTTTAGTCAAGTAATTTGCAAAACTAACCTAGTAGGCAGATCAAGTACTCTGCTGTTTGGTCTTGACATGTAAATGGGCGTCTCCAGGTGTCTCTGTATCCTTGCTGTTGTGATGTTTGATGATGAAGGTCATTTCAACTTAATTCCTACTGACACTTTGAACAAGTGCTTTTCTACAATTTTCAAAGCAAAATATGCAAAATATCCTGGTACTAGCTGCACCAGATTGAATACCTGGACCTGCATATAACAGCCGGATTTTATCAGCTAGAAAAATAAATCTTCATTTTGTAGTGTACCAATTTTTTCATATTTTTATCAAAATTTTCAGTCAGGTACTGTTTGCACTATAACTAAAGGGAAGAGGTCTCCCATTTAAATAAGAACACTGCTAAATAGTGCTTATGACATGCTGGGTATGATTTTCCAGTGTTTGGATCAGGATAATAGAAAATACAGACATAGAATTCAAAATCCTCATTTCCATGCACCACAACTGAGAGGAGCACCCTGAAAGGCCCGAGGAAAGAGACCCAGAACGCGGTGCTCTGTTAATTATAACTCTGGCTCAGGAAGTCTCACATTTGGTGTCAGTAATTTCTGTTGCTTTGGGGTTTTCATCTGTAGAAGTGGTGCTTTATTGCCTGCATCACAAAATACTGAAATAGCTCATTTTTGTAATGATACCCTTCAATAAAAGACTACTGATACTGATGCTGATATTATTAGTCTGATGTTACAATATAGAGTGACATATATTAAATAGTAATTTAGATTAAAAAAAAAAAAAGGCCTACAAATGTTTTGCCACTTCAGTTTGTTTGGGATTACCATGTGTAGTTCATTGCAAAAAATCATATATAAGCCACAGCTGTGTAGCATAACTTATTAAAGCATTTGCTTTTTTGACATATCTGTTTCTGTAAGATTTCCATATACGACCTATATAGCGGATTTATTACAGACACATTATATAATTAGGCATTTCCATCATCAGTTACAAGAATAAGAAAATTGAATTTTGTTTAACAAGGATAAATTAAAAAAATGAAGAGGATGAGACTTTAAGCACAAGTCAGATGATGCTGAAGTCAAGTGATCTCCCTGTGTATTAGATGTCTGCTTTGTTGCTCTCGAGTTCCTTGATTTCTTTCTCTTAATCCCATGCAAGATGATCGGCAGCTATATGAAATCAACTTTTGTTTTTATGCTGTTCTCAGGGCTTAGTTGAGAAACAGGAGAGCAGCTGTGATGGCCTTGGCCATAGATGTTTTTGCTGAAACACAGTCCTTTTTCCTTGCCTGCATCACTGGGCTCTCATCCAAAAATAACTAGGTTGTGTTTATATTGTGTCCTCTTTTGCTTTAGCTTCGTTAGGATCCTGTCATGCTCAGCCCTCACACTATGTCACATTCATTATGGTGACTCCTTTATTCCCTTTTCCCCAGACTTTATCGTGAGAACTGTGTCGCATTACTTCGTGCTGAGCACATTTCACATTTTTTTGTTAGAAAAAGGACAGACAAATGCTTCCAGGGATACCATAAGATCAAAATGTCTTCATCAGCCAAAATTCTTAATACTATTGGTAATTTTAGCCTCAGCTTGATTTTCTAAGAACATTCAAGTTCTGTCAATCAGAATTTCTAAAATATCTGAAGCATCAAATGCTGGACTGTTATCTGAGATTTCTGTTTCTGATTGCTCCATTCCATTTTCCACTCTTTGGTGTTTGACGTTCAGTGTTCTTCAAATTAAGCTATCTGTTTCTCACTGTTAGCACCAAGTATACAGTTGCTAATGCAAAGGTTTTGACTGGCCCTACAAATTAGTGAATCCAAATCTACAGGCAATTCCCTCTTCAGGTGCCCTTGAACACATTCTTAGACACTTTATCCTTACAATGGAAGATGATTTCTGAAAGAATTGTGCAAATCTTTCTGATCAATTTGCAATACAGAGTTTATGCCGATGTATCTTGCAGCAGAAGTGAAGCTAGTCTCATTTTCATAAAAAAATGACTCTTTCTTGGAGGGTTCATTTTTTAATGGATATTATAGTTCAGTGTTTTAGTACTGTGAAAACGAAAAGTTTCTCAAAAATGGAGAAAACAAAACTGCAAAAAGTTCTTGGTCGAAATCAGTGTAATTTGCACAGCCCTACCATTTCATAAGGCAATGATGTACAGGTGATTGAATTAAGTATTTGATCCTTTCCTTTCCTTTCCTAACCCCTTCCCTTCCTTTCACTTCTCTTCTCTTCCATTGTCTTTCTTTTTGAGCAAATAAAAACTATTGTAATACATTAAAAACCAACTCTCACTAGAGTATTGGGTCACATTTTGCTGTTAAACCGTGAAAACTAATGATATGCTGAAGGAATATGGGAATCTCCCTGAGGTCTCTTACTAAAATTTTGTATCCACTGTTTATCAGAGTGATTTATTTGTCTGTCACAGAGTTCTCTGTCTCTAGATGCTGCAAGCACCCTTTCCACAGCTGACACGTCTCTTGGCTCATACCATTTTCTCTAAATGAAAAATATTACAGATCTGGCCACACTAAATAGCAGGAAAAGACTTTCATAGTGGAGGTTATCCATAAACAAGTTAGCTACCACGTCTTCCATCAAGTAACACAAACTGAGCAGTGCATTATCCTATCTACATATTCTGCGTGTTTTGTCAGCAACATATAAACACAGCCAAATACAACTTAATGAACAAACTCTTTTTTATTGTTAGTTAGGAGAAAGAAATATTTCCTCCAGTCTCCCAGTCTCTTGCCAATGATAAATCACCAAACATGGCAGAATTTTTTTTTCTCTCTCTCTTTCTCTCTCTCTCTCTCTTTCTCTCTCTCTTTTTGATGTAGGGGAAGAAGAGCACCTAATGTTAAAGTATCAGTTACACAACATGACAAGTGTATTTAGAAGAGGATTTTATAATATCTGTGTCTCTAACAACTTTTTTTTTACTATTTTAAAGCTTGAGATAATCATTGTAAGTTCCAACATTTTTATCAGCCTACAAGCATTTAACTGTTGAGCAATCTGAGTTCACCTGAAGGTTTTTGTAACTATAGGAAAGATTTTCAAAAGCACATATTGCAAGCAGGCACACAATTGTTTAAAAGCCCCTGATGGAAATCATCTACTGTATACTCTGCCCAGATGAGCCAGCCACTTCAAGCCAGTCGTGCGGGTGTGTCTGTGTAAACCCAACTGCATGATTTAGACCAATGTGATTAATCCAAACTCAGTCTGTGTATCAACATCCAGGAAATGTGAGTGTAGGGTTCATGTGATTTTTTAAAATAGAAATTAGACAAAGTAATGTATCATTAAGTGAAGAGCCTGATCTGGTAAACAGTGTTATTCCTGGTCCTTTGCTATGTCCTTTACTGTGACCCGTATGTTACTGTATTAGTTTCACTAATAAACTAAATGAAAACTCACATACTCCTGAGTACCATTCTACCTCTCCTCTTTGTGTGACTTCTGCTTGCTGTCACAGGTGCACGTGATGATACTGTCATCTATTAAAGCAGGCTTTTAGGACTTCCAAACTGACATCTTGGAGGTTTGCAAGATGGAACTTAAAGAGAGAGACAGTGAAGAGGAGGGTAAAGCCTGAATTAGGCAGGCACTGATATTTTGGAAAACAGGGTCTCGAGTACCTGAAAGTTCAGCCTGGGCACCAATTTACACCAGCTGCTATAATATATTCTGTTGGGGAACACCTGGCTGTCAGGTGCTTGCCTAATCAAAATAGGATTTCTATTAAATACTGTACTTAGATATTTTCTTGCTAACTCCAAGGAAGGAACAAAACTGGAACATCCTTACTGTCCTCCAGTTGGAGTTCTCCTACTGGACCTACTGACAGCCATAGCATGTGTTCAAAAGGTGAAACATCAATCAGGGAGCCAGGAGGGTTCAGAGTCAGGGTAGGAAATAAGGGAATTTCCTATTTCCTAGACTTACACTCTACCCATGGGATTATAGTTATCAGTAGAGGCCAGTCTGTAATAGGTGTTATTTGATTTAGACTTCAGTAATATTCAGGAGTTAGTGTAACTCCCTTTTGCACATAAACAGTGCTCAGAGCCCTTTGCATCTGTGCATATATATATACATGTTTTTGTTATTTTCATGTGCGTGGAATAGCACAATTTTCCAGGAAATTCCCAGCTGAAAATAACTTCAGGCTGCAGATCATTCTTCTGATCTTTCTTCTTCTCATGAATTTTAAACCTGCAGGAGATGCATTCTGATACAGCTGAGGGCACAGAAGTAATTATAGTTTTTCTTTGCTTTGGACACACTTATTTCTCCGGAGGTTGCTCTCCTAAACGTGGAGTATAAGAACCGCCTAAATAAACCAGGTGTCAGAAATTGATTCACACAATCATTTTTATAGTGAACTGAGCAGCTGAGTCTTCTAGACTCCTGAACTCTGCAAAAGCTATAAGGATTCTCCTGTGTAAAATTAGGATATAAGCCATTTAGCTTTTAAAAATATATATTTTTTGTGAAGTTAGGCCCAAGCATTGCTGGGTAAGTTCATGTGTGTAAGGAGAATTGTTGTTTTGACCCACTGTGATTATGTAGATGAATAAAACATTTATTTTCTTTTTACATAGTCTGTTTGTTGACAGTCATTAATTAGATGCTCAGGTGGAGTTGGTTCATTAATGAGCAAATTACTGAAGTTCTGCCCTAATTCTGTATCAGTTTTTGGCATCATAATTATGAAAAAATTCTGGGCTGTTGTAGAAAACAACACATGTGGTTCTGGGCACCACAGTACAAAAAGGATGTAAAACTGCTGGAGAGTGTCCAGAGGAGGGCGACGAAGATGGTGAAGGGCCTAGAGGGGAAGACGTATGAGGAGCGGCTGAGGTCACTTGGCCTGTTCAGCCTGGAGAAGAGGAGGCAGAGGGGAGACCTCATCGCAGTCTACAACTTCCTTGCGAGGGGGAGTGGAGGGCCAGGCGCCGACCTATTCTCCTTAATCACCAGTGATAGAACCCGCGGCAATGGTGTCAAGCTGAGGCAGGGGAGGTTTAGGTTGGACATCAGGAAGAGGTTCTTCACTGAGAGGGTGGTTGCACACTGGAACAGGCTCCCCAGTGAAGTAGTCACTGCACCAAGCCTGTCTGAATTTAAGAGGCGTTTGGACTGTGCACTTAGTCACATGGTCTAAACTTTTGGGTAGACCTGTGCAGTGCCAGGAGTTGGACTCGATGATCCTTATGGGTCCCTTCCAACTCGGGATATTCTGTGATTCTGTGATTCTGTGAAAACACTGCATTATTCTTATCCCATGAGATAGCTGCTGTCTTATCAAAACACAGTATATTGCTTTTTACCCATAAATGGCTACATTTTAGTCAAGGACTAAGATGATCCTTGTGTAAATTTAGACAATGCTATCCATACAAAGACTTATCCTGCTGCTTTTGAGAGCAATGGGACCATCACTTGGACTTGGAAAAGTAATTCAGGATACTTTTGACTCATACATGGATATTATTTCCATTATTACCCATAAAAGAAAGAACTTTGGTATAAAATACTCCTTCACTGAGGTGATGTCTCAGGTTGAAATAGCTAGAAAATGCTAGAAAGCAGACAAAATGATTTTCACTTGTTTTATAGTTTGGATGGGAGCTTTAGAGGAGAGGACTTTCTTGCCAAAAGCAGACTGCAGGGAACAGAGCTAATAGGGTGAGTGGGTGGGCAGGACAGGAATTGTCTTTAAGGATACATTTCTTTATTTCCAGTCTGCTTCTCAGAAACACAGCTCTGAATCCCTCAATCCCATCCTGTTTTCCCACTACAGGGTAGCAATGATCACCTTGTAATATTTAATATCAGACTTCTAGGTGAGACTTGCTGCTTTTGAAGAGTATTGACATAGCAGCGCCCAAGTACAGCACACTTAAAAGCATTTTCACTTCCTGGTCATCAAAATCTGTTCAGGTGTCCTACAGTCGCTGGGGAGAGTTGGCAAAAATTTCCTTATGTTAGTGTGGTATAGAGCAGTGCAGAGCTGCTATGGGACTGCATCGATGCGGCCTGCACTGTCTGCAAGCTTATAACATCCATTGATGAAATGGTATTGAAACTCCGAGGAGTGCAAGTGTGTACGCGTCAAGGCAGTTGAAAACATTTTTCTGTTATTCTAGGAACAGTGGTTGTATTGGTATTTTATTTTTCTAAAGTGTTTTGCTTCTTAAGCAGGGCTCATGTTATATGAAGTATTAAAAATTGCCTTATGAAATTGTTTAATATAAGTATAGTCATGGGTAGTAGATTGTTCTGTCTCTGTTGAACAGTGCTTGTATTAAACTTCCTTAGCAGTACTGTAAGAACTATAAAGGGATGCTGAATTTCCAAACTCTTTCTTTCTACTAAAAATTCCAATGAGTCCACAATGTGTCTCTAATAAAAAATGCCACTCTGTAGGGCAGCCAGCAAGCTTTAGCCCTAGGAAGTAGGACATCAAATACTACCCTATTATTAGAACCTTTATTATTATTTAAGAAGCAGGAGCAGCACACTCCTATTGTAAACTATGCATGGGAATTGACAGAATTCCTAGGTGACTGGGGGTACAAATCCAATTAAAAGCCCAAACCGTTGCAGTGGTTTGAATATCTCATCTTAAATGTACAGAAAGCAGTGATGATCTTGTAGTTCAGATCATGAAATAAACTGTAGGGCTTTGAAATTTCTGGCTCTGCTGTAAGATGTGATGTTTGGTTTCAGAGAAACAGTTCTCTCTGTGCCGAATTTCCACACCTCTAAAGTGGGAATAACGCTGCAGTGACAGGCAACAGTGGGAAATCAATTGGTTTTTAAAAACAGTTTCTGTGCTGAATGCAATTAAAAAAATATTGGAAGTCCTACCAAAAAAATACAATTCAGTGCTATCTAATTATCTCTCTTTTAAAAATTAGTCCTGACATAATGCTGCTGTATGTTGGCTTTAATTTACTTTTTTTTTTTTTTTAATTTCTTTGGCACATAGAGAATGCTTGTTTGCCAAGAATAATCAATTTATAGAGAAGTGAATGGCTTCCAGAGCTGTGAATATTAAATGATGTCTTAAACATTTTCTGTGAAAACATATTGGTGGTTATGTTTGAATGCACTAATTCTGCCTGCTGCAATCATTCCTTCAAATAGTTGCTTAGTAATGTAAAACTCCTCTACCATAGCTCACTCTCTAAAGACCAAATACAGTTCTCATTAGCGGGAATATTAGTGCAACTATTTTTGACTCTGCTTCAGTGGAGGTTAGTGAGGGTCCTAAAAATTTAGTAATCTAAAAAATATTACCAAATTGCAAATATGAAATCACAGATTGTACTTAACCGCTTCGTAAAAATCAATAAAATGGGTAAAACTTTCAGGAGTCCCTACAGACAAGACCCTCACAATTGTCAGGGCCTTCTTCTTCCCTCCTGTCGGTGGTTGTTATACACCATAATGTTTTGGAGAAATTGGGTTTAATTGGTATTTTGAAAGCCCCAGTTTACACATCAAGGCTAGATTTTCCAAGGTGTCTAATCATATAAACAGGTATTCTTGGAGTTTTTCTTTGAAAGTCAGTACACAGGAACTTTTGAAAATATTCTTAGGCACTTGTCAGCATATTCGGCAAGTAATGTCTTTTAAAACTAGACACTAGTGACTTCAAAACTAGGATTAAACCCAGATGTTCAAAGTTACTGAGCTGACTCAGACCTATTTATGTCAATGGGAGGTAAGTGCTTAAGGACCTTTGCACATTTCGTCATTGGGATGTAAGAGTGCTTTACACTTCTGAGTCTGGATCACCGTGCCTGTACACAGGCATCCAATTATCCTTCCCGAAGGAATCCATGTGCTTCATGCCACGCGTATTCAATGGATTCCTATGGGCTAAATTTTAAGCTGCGTTTAAATTGCCAGCTTCCAGTACTTTTTGCAGGAATTAGATGCCAAAATACATTTGAAACCTTTATCTAATTGTTGTCCTGTTTCAATCTGGATCGCAGCATGTCTCAGAGATAAATGATCTGTGCAGGTAACTGAACAATGTAGTTAAGGTGTTGGGAGTGGACAAGCTGCAGCAACACCAAATTCTAGACAAGCTCCTTTGCTTTGCAAAACATGTTAACCCATAAAAAGGCTGCCCTGGATCACCTAGAACTGCTGCAGTCTCTTTTGAAAGAGATTTCAGTGTTTAATTTGTTTCTTGTATTGCTTATGCACTACAGTGGTGAATGTGATGTAAATATCAAAGTATTACACATTTAGTAGAATCACTCCAGTTTTATGCCATTGTAAACAGATATAATTATTTGTCACTTCTGGTGTACCTACAGTATTGGCTGAGTCAATATTCTGGCTAAAATGAAAGGAAGAGGGCAGACACCGTCTGTAACTGCATCACTGAGGACGTGTTAACAACCTAAAATGGTGGAGATTTCTCCTGAAAAACTATATGAATCCACAGAAGAAACTATTACTGTCCCATTAAGGAAGAATATTAGGTGTTCTGAACAAAGACCGTTCTTTTTCAGGAACCAGAAAATATCTCAACACCACAGGAAGGACCTAAAATCCAAAGTCGTACTAAAAAATAAAGAACTGATGCTGCTCCAGAATTTCTTACTAAGGAAAAAATTGATATAAAACATGAAACTCTGACTTACTAAAGACAATACAAATATATTAGAGGGTCTCGATTCTGCATATATTTATGCACAAGCTTAACTTAATGTAAGTGAAAAGTTGCGTTGGGTTTAATGGGTTTGCAGATGGGTTTTACGCTGCTAGACCATGCACACTTGAAGTACCGGGTAGAAGAAATTCCTATTTTTGGAAAAGAGCTAATGAAAGCACTACCAAGCAATACTCTGGAGAATCACTCAGACTATGTATGTGAGCGAGCGTACAAAGACTTGTAGGATAAGGACATGGAAAAGTAAATGATGTGGCTCTCCAGTATCTCTATGTAAACTCAATTTATATGTGAAGTTTTTTGTTTCTGTTGGCCCTTCACAAAACCTTGCTTTGTTTTAGATAGGTTTTTGAGTGTATTTATTTTGGTTTTAGGGGCAGTAGTTGAAAGTGGGGAAAAATGTAATTGTCTGTTCTATTTTGCTTAACATTTTAAGTATACAAAATAAAAACCATAATTACTCAGTTGGCTAATTGCATATTTTTTCTGGCTCGTTGTTATCAGTGGACAATAATTTGTTGTCATAGATGGTCTGTTGGGAAAGAGATTTAGTCTAGTTCGGTGGTGATAGGACAGATGGGAAACTTTGAATTACTGAATTACTTCAGAGCGCATTTCTTGACTGGCTTAAAGCTTCCGTACTTGTTTCCCCATTCCATGGAATGGCAAATAATTCTACTTGGGTAAAATAGGTGAGAAGTTGTCCTTCAGTAGAGCCAGGTTTTTACTCCTGATGTTTATTCACAGTGGAGTTGTGTCAACAAGCTTAATGTGCTTTAAAGGCCTTCTTTTGTAATAGAAAGTGTGATATAATTACTGTATATTAATTAGAATAGCTGTTGTTCAGAGAACTTCATACTTTGAACATTTTATGTGACAATGTCTACTTGTTGCAGGTAAGGGATTTTCTTCTGTGGGATGTGGTTTCTTGAGGTGGCCTCCAATATGCTACCCATTGGTCCACAAAATACTTCCAGGTGGTCCATAAAGACGCCTTCCCTGTTAGCAAAGGAGCAGCATTCAAATCTCTTGTGGCTCCATTTGTAATGCTTTAAATTCCAAAAACAATTTTGAGAAATTATGTTTTTAAATATGAATATTTCTTTGCTCTCCATTCAGATTCTTCAGTATTAGGACTATTGCAATGTAGTTAACTGTATTCAAATGTTTTTGGACGAGTCAGGAGAGGACAAAAGTAGAAGTGGTGGATCTGTAGATGATGATATAAGTGCTAAAGTAAAAGCCCATGACTAGGGGAGGAAAAGTAAACATTACGGATACAAGAAAGAAAGATGGGTCATAACCAAGAAGTGGCACCCCACATTAACGTAGCCTATTTTCATCTAAATCCCTTCACACTATTCTAATACTATTTTTTATGCAACCAAGCATGCCAGTTTCCACAGGAAAATGTGTTGGAAGTTTTGTAGGAAAGGTGGCTCCGGGATTTCTCTTTCTTAAAAAAATAGTCTGCAATGTGATCACTGTTGAAAATCTATGTCACGGGTTATATTTGGCTAAACATTGAGTTCAATTTAAATAAGTAGGAAAAAAAATCTGAATTAAAAACATGAGGAAAGAACAGACATTTATCTAGATAATAGATATCTAGAAATGAGGGATGTTGTGAGGTGATCCTACAATGCAAGAGCATGACAACTGTGGATCTACTCCATCCCTTGAAAGCCAGAAAGGGATTCTTCACCTTGCATCAGCAGCTTTTTTGGTCTTAGAACAAGAGGGCTAGCCTGAGGGTCCCTGCACCTCTTATTTCATATTTTAAAGCCTTTGGTGGGACCTAAGTAGAGACTGCATCTTACACTGACCTTCTGTGCTACAGTGATTTTCACCCTAAACGCCTGTTTTGGAATGAACAGCTTTTATTTCCTCAAAACAAAACCAATTTTTTTCTTATTTGTTGAAACCCTATAAAAGCATCCAAAACCATTCAGTTCTGTTTGTTTTGGGTTTTGAAGAAAGCTTTCCTCCCAGTTGGGTTCATACTGCAATTTATTTTATGAGGACTTCTTACATTAAGGATAAGAAAGGGGATGTGGAAGGGGTAGATAACCATGTTAATTCAGAAGCAGCTCTTTTTAGAAAAGAGTTGAGAGTTCCATTTTCCATAATTAGCAAGGTTTCTAAACTGCTGACAGGGCTGCACTGCTGCTTATTATGAATCAAAGCTGGACATGGGCAAAGTTTGGCTGAAATCTTGCCAGGAGGGTTTTGAAAGCAGAACTGTATTTTGTTCAAATGTTATATTTTTATCTTAATTTTCTGTCCCTTTTGACTACTATTATGAGATTAAAGTTAGATGGATAAAGTCATTTGAGAAGCCGGGTTAAAGTTAAATTGCCTGAGTCAGTTCAAACAACCAGAAACAAAGCTGCATTCTTCATGGGTTTTAAGGATTACTTTTGATGGCTAAAATGGTCTTTTGTGACATTGAGATGAAGCAATGTTATATGATAGCACTCAGTCTTGACTCTCCTTGTTTGACTGGAGTACTCCTCTTTCCTACCAGCTGTTACTATCATCAATTGGTTGTTTTCAGTTTTGCTCTAAGAATCTCCTTTCATAGAAGAAACCTCAAATAGATCCTTCTGGGCATATCAGCGGTATCAAGATATCTAATAATTTAATCAGTGTCATAATAGAGAATGTTTTTCTGTAGTCTGCCTGACTAAACATGATAATAAACAGAATGGCTGTAACCATATGGTGCTGCTGTCAGTCGGGTTTGGCATATGGTGGCACTGGGGTGACGTGTGCTTGATTTTTATCTGAATGCTAGTGGTAGCAGTAGCAAATAAACATCTGGCAGTCTTCAAAGCTTTGGTCTGCTCTTTGCTCTGCGTCTTCGCATCACGTTCCTGCGGTTTGATGACTGAGGTAATTTGTTTTCTATTCTGTAAAGGCATGTTTCTATTTCATCAAGAATTGTTACTAGCAGTGTTCAGGTGTTCAGCCAATATTGTGACTGTATTTTTGTTCCTATTTAAATTGTAAAGGTAGAAACATATTGTACTGTGTGATAAACAAAATGCACAGGAGACATGGATGACATACTGAATATCTGAGAAAATGCTGCAGTACTTACATGCAGAAGTGTCCTCCAGTCTTTTCATCAGTTTGGCAGAAATGTTTCAAGTGGGTGAAGATATAACAAAAAGTTCATTTACAGTTGGAGGTACAAGCAAGAGACAGTTTGTCATCTCAGTGAGGATGCATGTCATCTCTGCAGACATCTCCTTGGAGAGGAAAACCTGGGAGATGCGAGCAAGAGGAATCCTTACATCAGCACCAACCCAGGGGGAAAGTGGGTGTCCATGGGGAAACCGAGACACTCCTAGTGACCAGAAAGTGAACACTGAGGAATACATTTATCAACTAGAACAAAGAGAACATTAGGATGACATGGGGACCATAGCAGTACTTCAGTGGGCAGGACTGAAGTCCTGACCCTTTTGAAACTAGTGGGGATTTTGTCACTGACTCCACTAGTGCCAGGTTTACAACCCAAGAGTGGGCCTGGTCGCTCATGCAAAGGTTTCTTAGCAGCAGGAGCTACAGGAGATGTCTTCATGAGTGGCCATGAGCAGCTCAGCAGGAAATGGCAGAAGGGGGAACAGACAGACAGTGATGTCTGCATGCTTTGGGGCTGTCAGAGAGAAAAAGGGCACCACGAGCTTGCCTGTCGGGCTGTTTTTCTGCCCGCCCCATGCCGTGCTGCCCCGGGCTCAGCCACCGGAGTACAGTGCAGCCCTCTTTGCTGCTGAGTATTCAGACTCTAGAAAATACAGCTAACATTTGAAGCAACATAGGTTAATATGTAAAACACCTAGTAGCAGCAGAGGAGGAATGTAACTAGTTTAAATTGTGTCAGAGTTCTCAGAGTTGCCTCAGGAATTTGGGCCCTATCTTGGAGCATAACGTAGACTGCTTAACTTCGCTGCAGCAGGAGCATGAACTTCCAAAGTGCCAATATCAAAGGTGCTTCCAGGACAGTACAGGATATCGCTGATGAGGACTGACACCCTGACCTTCTTGAAGTCAATGGGAGTTTTGTCATTGATGTCACTGATTCTGGGATTTCAGTCCAAAAGATGTCATGATTGCTTATGTGGGGAAAATGTAGAAATATACTGAGGAAACAACCCTGAGATGAGACAGGAAAGTGCAGGAAACTACATGTTTTGAGATTGCTTTTACTGTTTATTTTTCTTGATTATCTTTTCACTCCATCTGTATTTTCCTATTTTGGGGTCTGTGTTTTCATATATTCCCTCTTCATTGCTTTTGATAACCTTTTTTTCTGACTCCTATTTTGTGTAAATGGGAGCAATACGATTTATACTATTTCGTTGCCCATTTGATATTTCAATCTAGATGACATACATTTTATTCCCATACATTCTGAGATGCTGAGGACAGATGTCACAAGCAGCCAATTGCGGTGGTTAGGTTAGGTTAGGCAAGTCATTAGAGCTGTGTCACTTATGTGTTATGTACAGTGCTGCTTCAGTGTAAGTTCTTAATAGTCCTTTAGTAGGTCATCTGTCTAAAACCTGGGAGAACTGTATTCTTGGCTATCTTAAGAATAAAAGAATGGCTATCGCAGGAATGGGTGGCCTATAATAAATTTTTGGAAATATATTTTAATGCTCATGTGAAATAGAAATTTGAATTTTGGGTCTTGTCTGTATATGTAGCTCTGGGGAGTGCAAATTTTTACCAAATTTAGATTTGAAAATGTCAAAGTGCATTCTGATTTTTATAATGGATGCATCCTACATCACTGTAAAGACAACAAAATATTCCCTGTAGTTTTGTTGATCTAAAGGCTTGCTTTCAGCTCAGTGCCATAATGATCTTGTTTGTAAGGGAGGTTGTCAGAGAGGAAAACGCTCTTGTTTTTGAGGCATACTCCCTAGGGAATACAGTTTCCACGGTGCTCTCAGAAGTGTAGGCAAAATTTAATTTTCTGCTCCTAGGAAAAAACACAGCGTTTTCTTGGTAGGGACGTACACACTGTGCTAGTAGGGCTCACAGGCAACATTACCACAGCCAACTTTTACAGGGATTTTTTTTGCTGCTTGCCTCCAGCTCCCAGATGCCTTGATCCCACCAGCTGCCTCTTCTGCCCATGTGTAATGCCAGCCCTGATGCTGATGTGCATGGCCCAGCGTGCTGCGTTGCGGGAAGTGCAGCACTGTGGCAAGCCATGCCTCTTGCAAAAGTAGCAGTTCGACCCCCTCCACACACTTGGGCAGTACAGCTCAGTGGGATTTTGGTGTGATTCAGTGCACTAGAGCCGAACCAGAGAAACAACAAAAACAACATTTTATCTCCGTGTCATTGCAACATACTTTTCTAAATCATCAGAGCTGCACTGTTCCATGGAAAGTTGATATTCTGGGGAGCATACCTTCCGGAAGGCATTTGAACAGAGTGCTTCCAATTGGAAAAAAATTTTGGCATGTCCCTAAATTCTGCATCTCAGTAGTAAAAGAGTGGAAAAAGAAGTATTTTTGTAACATATGAGTAAACTCCTGCATGAATTCTAAAATAAAAGCGTTCATTTTATTTTCATTCTACTGAATTGCAATAGAAGGCGAAAACGAAAAAAAAAAAAAAAAGAGGATGTTTTTCAGTATTCCAGTAATAGTCTCAGATTAGGAGAAAATTGGAGAACAACACAGTAACCATAAATTATTCCAACAGTGACTGAAACCTGTGCCCATACTCATGGAAAATGAGGGACATAACTATGGTAGTTCAGATTGAAGAGAAATAATTGTTTATTGGTTTTCCATCAGGGTCAGGGTACTGCGGGAAAAAGAGAAATTCACATGCTTGGAAACAGGAAATATACAGTTAACAGACTGAGAAATATTTGTGACAGCACAAATTTATATGCTCTTATTCCAAAAATGGGACTTAAGTGAGACGTAAGGAGTACACAAGTCTTGTGCCAGCACTCTGCACAGGGCTGAATTTCATCCAGAGTGAATAAGGGTCTTTTACTTATTTTGTTTATTTTCTGCAGTCACTGTGCCCAATTTCTAACAGTGTGTTTTTCAAATGGTGTTTTCAGACAGCAGTGCGCCACCAAGTCAAACACTGAGGGCAGTTTTTATCGGAAATTTATTATATTGCTTGAATTTAAATCAACATGTTGCTTTAATGCATTACTTGAATGTTAAGAAATCCACTGCTACTTCTTAAATGCTATAGTTCAGAACAAGTGCTCAACATTTATAAACAAAAACACATGAAAAAAAAAATAAATGGTAATGTTTGGAACATAACTGGATTTTTTCTCCATCAGCTGTGTAGTTTGTGGTACAGCACCTGATAATTACTGACATTATTTATTTTATGAGAGTGTTTCAGAAGTGTGATATCCTGTTCATTGCAACTTGTGGCTGCAAATTTTGCCACTGTTTCACCATTAGCCATGTTTGTGAACTGTGATTTCAGTATAATGAACTGTCGATTCAACTGTTTAAACATTTTAAGTATCAGGTTTCTAAATGTTAATGGGAGAAATCTGGTTTCTTTTTAATACAACAAACTCTATAAATGGTGTTAACATGGCTAAACTTTCTTTTATTATTATTTTTTTAATGCTTCCTTACTAATTTAGAACCTCTGAAAACCATCTGTATTATTTGAAGGTAATTTGCCTTTTCATCAACAATTTCTTTAGGTCTAGTGTAAGTAAAGTACTCTGCACTGAAAGGAGCTTGGAGGGAAGTTTGGATTTGTGTGGTTTGAAAAAATTTGTTCATTATTATTATCAAGAGAAATATAATTGTTTTCAGTAATACAGTCAGAACATAGTATATTTGTTTTCACATATTTGTATTTTTTGATGTTTCTTGTGTTCAGCCAGACAGTTACTGTTTTTAATTACTCATCTATGTATGTGTGTGATATGTGATGTGTTTGTATGTGCATCTGTCTTTGCATTTGTAATTTATCTTCCAATTCAAATATAATTTATTGATAGATATGATTTTGTAAAGATAGATGCTAAATTAAATTTAATTTTATCCAAAGATATCTGGGATTGGGATTCTTTCCAAGATACCAGTAGATGCAAAGACCACAAATATTTGTAATGTTTTTCTTGTTTTTGTATTGACATCAGGCATTTATTAATAATTCAGTCAATATTAACTCAGATTAATTCTTTGGTAGATTCTTAAAGCCAGATTCAGACATTGTTTCAATATATGCAATTTGTACAGATTGCAGGAAAAAAAATATTAGAACAGTATTAAGACAATCTTATTCTGTACATATGCAAGCAATCTTACTGTTGAACTCTGAAGATTAGGTCTGTAATTTTACAAGGGCAGTCTAATACAGGGAAGGTATGTATCTGCTTTTCTTTCAAATATCGAAAAGCATCTTGACTTTATGGAAATTAGAAATCTTAATGTAAACATTTATCTAAGCAATGGTAAACTCTGTCTCAAGTGTTTTTTTCAAAGCGAGTTATTTTCATCCTGCAAGGATACCATGCATTGAAATCAACACATGCAGCTGTTTGTGAGGGAAGCTTTGTATTCAGGAAGACATTTTGTGGCATTAAAAAGCTCCTAGCTTTGGGGTTACTTTGAATTCACCTCAATGCAAAAAGTAGTGTAAATCTTTTTTTTTTTTTTCGTGTTTTACTAATAATGTGTGAAATGTCAGTATGTGGGTATGAAATACACTTATTCTCTGGCTTCTTCATGGAGGTTGAAATGGCCCTGCAAAAGCCATGATCTTTGAGCATTAGACATCACATTAGGTAGTAAATAAGAAGGTACAGCTGTAGTCTTATAATGGATGCTTTTTGAAATTCTTGTTGTGCAATGCCTTGTATTGTAAATTAGCAGCTGAGTCAATGTCCTGTGATGCATGTGATATGTGATAACCCCTTATACTTTAATGATTACAGACAAAGTGGGGGCCTCTTAAACTGTGATATTCTGAAACAGTAGCTTTTTCTGTTAGTGTGTTTTCAAGGCTCATGTAATAACCAATTCAATAACATAACCAGATTAATTCTTCAGAAGGTGCCATTTTACTCAACCATAGTAATCCATCTGCCAAAGTTTATGGCCAAGTTATAAACCTCTGAAAGTAGGAATTTAAAACAAAAGCTCTATGTCAGCTCTAATGGCTGATGGTCTTGAGGCAGCTATGCCACTGTGGTGCCCAGCAGCGTGTGGTACAAATCAGGGTAGTCACTCATCAGTGCCCCTTCACGTGTTCACACATGGTACCATTTTCCTTTGGTGATCTTACACCACGGTTAGTGTTTGGAATAAACTTCTCAGATAAGTAACAGCTAAAGTGAAGGGCAGTAATAAATGTGTCACCTCTCAGAGTAGAACAAAACTTCAATGCTGAAATGCTAGGTTTCACACTAGGTCAAAGGAAGATGTATAATTACATAAATTCCTGAGCAATCTCAGAGAGGCAATTCTCTCTCCTTCCTCCTCCCACCACTCCCATCTCCTTTATCTCTCAAAAAAAATATAAATTATCTCTCATCATACTATGCAAATGCACAACTTTTTATCCTTTCAGAAAACATACTGTCAAACCAGACAAATTTGATGGCATTAGCAGGAAACTGGAGCTATCACAGGGAATGCATATTATTTTGCTCCCTCCCTAAGAAAAACCTAGAGACGGGTGTAAGGCTGTGATGGCACTCCCGGTGTCCATCCCCTCTTCCTTCAATCGCACAGTGTAAAGTGATGTTCCTGACTCCTTTGGGGATGGTGGGGAGGTGCTCTGCTGCTAGATGCCAATCTCATGCCGTTATCAAGGGGGAGCAAGGCTGACTTGTACCAGAGGGGAGTTGAGTCCCTCCCTCTACAGACTGTGGGGAGATGAATTGGCCACAGAATCCCACACTGACTACACATCATATTTTTCACACATTTTAATATGTGTGTGGCTTAGGTCCAAGTAAAGCATCTGAAAGGGTGTTGTTAATATGCTGTATTTCCTGGCTTAACAGGCCTTTGTGGCCTGGTGTCTCAATCTGTACTAAGAGTAGTTTGCCCTGCAAACACTGTTGCATTTGTAAGGGGAGAAGACATCCCAGGGAATCCTTCATTCCTCCAGCAGCATGCTCTTATCCACCACACCCTCTACTTGCCCAGGGCCAGACTGCAACCAACTCAAAGCAGGCAGAAACAGGGACCAGTCAAATCAAAGCAGACAGTCAAGTGTCAGCCTGGGTTCCTCTTTAACATATTTTCATTTGTTACAGCTTTCTTTTTCACATTGCTTCCACTGTAACAGGCACCTGCAGTCTTCTTGATTTTTAGCTTTTTTTTTTGGTTCATGAGATATCATTCGGATGTTGACTACCCAACACTTGGTTCTTTTCAGCCTGATGAATTCGATGTTTGCCTTTGTCAGAGGGAAAATGGTTCTTTCAGCTGCAGATATTTTAGTTTCCATTGATGAAAGGAGAGCTTGTCATTTGTAGGGAGATGTGTTATCTTTTATTATAACAGCTGATACAGCTGAAGGAAAAGGCAAACTTTCAGGCATACAGCCCCAGTCAGGGATGAGCTTGGATGTAAAAATGAGAATACTCAGTGCCTGATCCACATTAAACAAGATGTAGATGAGTATAAGCTAGGACAATCTTTTGTAGTAGTTCTATATACAAATATTATTTCAGCCCAAACTCCCTGCTTTTAACAAATTATATGAGAAGTGGTAATCTTGCCGTGTTCACTTACAAAGCACATTATTTCCCTTCCACTTCCTTCTCCAAACTCTCTATGTAGAGCAAACCTCTATATACAAACATTAACATGTTTTAATGTTATGCATATTGTTTAGATAAAGAGAGAGGTGTAATATGCAGATGTGCATATGTCATGTTTATGGTGGCCATCTTCAACATCTATTAAAAACTGCCTCCTCAGGCAAAGATCTGTCATGCATCACAGAATCACAGAATGGCTGAGGCTGGCAGGGCCCTCTGGAGGCCATCTGGTCCAACCCCCGCTCAAGCAGGGACACCCAGAGCAGGGTGCCCAGGACCATGTCCAGGCGGCTTCTGCAGGTCTCCACGGAGGGAGACCCCACAACTCCCTGGGCAGCCTGCACCAGAGCTCCATCACCACACGGTACAGAAGTGCTGCCTGGTGTTCAGAGGGAGCCTCCTGTGCTCCAGTGTGTGCCCATTTACTCTTGTCCTGGCACTGGGCACCAGTGAAAAGAACATGAGCAGACTGGTCTTGCCATCAGCTGGTAATCTACCACCGAGTCCTGGGATGGAAGTCAGCCCTGTGGCACTTCTAGCCCTGCTAAAAATACTCGGACATCTCTTTACAGCAGAAGTAGCCCTTCCTCGAATCAATCCAGCTCTCTCTCTGTGTTCAAAGCTGGAGGTGGATATGGTTACTTGCCTATCTACCTCTAGTCATCCAAAACAATGAATAACCAGCTTAGGATATTCTTTACCATGTTCAGAAGATTAAGAACAGAAAATACCTATTTTTGCGGTAGGTACTCCAGACTTTATTTCCATTCTGTGGTACTTTGGGGAAATATTTCAATATCAAATCTTCTTTTACTTTTCTGCCCGGTCTACTTCTATTGTATAAAATGCCATTTTTTCTTGCTGTGAAAAATCTGAGGCTGTATTTGAGTTCAGAAAGGTCTGCATTGTCAGCATTATTTCTGCCTGAGAAATATGCTGAATGCACTCTTAGTTCTCAATGTCTTTCCTTTACATTTAGATTTGCTGCATTTCTTTATAGCTTTTTACAGACTGTTTCCTTTTTAAAACAGGTTACTTGACTCACTGGATGGTGAGAATACTCTGCCCATATCCAGTCTAGATTTCTGAGTCAAATAGTCTCCAACAAGAGTAACTGAACTCTAGTCTGTCTTGTAGGGAAAGATTTAGTGTTAATTAAAAAATTCTCAGTGATGGAGAAATCACCACAACCATTGATTGTTACACTGTTTCATTGATTAATTGTTATGAGAATTAAGAAATGTGCACCTAATTTCTTGTCTTAATTTGCAGGGCTTCAGCTTTCAGCCGTCCTGCACTTTTGTTCTACTTTGCAGTACTGCTATCTACTGAAGAGCTTGTGCTAGTCTAGTATTTGCAGTTGCCCACTCATTTGACTTATGTAGTGATAAGCCTGGCCTAAGGAAAATACATTTTGTTTTTGTGGATTAATCTGATTGCAACATTCATATAATGGGTGGATAAACTTTTTTATGTCTCTTTTTTTTTCTTTTTAATGTTAAAAAAAATCAATATACACGAAGTATCTCTATTACTTTAGAAGTGGTAAAAATCATGACATTAAGAAAGGAGGTGTAGTTTGCTTCAGTTCATTTTATGTTGGAAATGGCATTGCTGGTGATCTAGATCTTAATACTGGGGAAAAACATGGCCTATTTTTGAGATTTATTTTGCTTTGATCTCATTTCCTAGGGGTTTTCCACAACTTCTATGTCATAAAAGCTGCTTTGCCTGTTTAACCTTCTTAGTAGAAGTTATACAGCAGGCTGTCTCCTTGTGTTTGCATAGCCTGAAGTTTCCCTTTCTTTCCTGCTCTTTTTGTCAGGTAATCCTTGACTACTTTTATCCTTAAATAAACATTTCCTAAATATCTATCCTGAATATCTCCCTGGAAGGAATAAGAGTCTTCTTGTCTTCGTTCTTCTTCACTAGAATGGCAGTCTCAGTTCTATGTACTGCCAGCGGGCTAAGGTTTTTGCCAGAGGACAGAAGGCAGTGAATGACAGTAGGCAAAATTCTTGCTCTTTTAAGCCTAGCTGGAACATATGCAAGCACCAAATCCATGGCATTTGTTTTGGTCTAAGACCTCAAATTATAAACTGCACTTCAGACTATGCTATTTCAGACAGTCCGTTACTTTGTTTCTCTCAATATTGTTGGAGATAACATACATGTTCTTTATATATACATTTTAAAGGCATATGGTGATTCTGTTGTCTTGAAATAAACTCCCCCTTTTTTTTTTTTTTCTGTATATTTTGGAGTAGTAAGTTCTAGTGTTCATCCCATGTCCTAAGTAGAAGAAAAGATACTTGTATGTATAGCTTCTACTTCTCTTCCTGTGTAAACAACACAAATATAGAAGAGAAAAATACCAACAATCTGGAAGCATTATTCTTTGTCATGGTTCTGAATGTGTGCCAAATAGTCTTTAGCAAAATTTGACCAGAGAGAGAGATCTGGACATGTGCATGCTTTTAAAAAAATACAAACATCCTGAGTGAGATAACCAAAGAGGTCATTTTGTATTCTACTGGAAAATCTTGAAATGAAATGCAGCAGTTTTGAACACTGCTGCTGCCATGTTTATAGAAGCAAAATATTCTTCTGGAGAGAATGTGCAGGGTTAGTCCAAAAGTGTGTCTGCTCTGTGGTGCTTCTGTGTGCACGCTTTAACAAACCTTTTGGGAACCACATCATTCCTTTGCCCAGGTAGCATCTTGAAAACTGTTAGGTAGATACAGTGGCTCTGTACTAATTTACAGTTTAAAGAAGGGGTGACATTTCTTTTTCCCTCCCTTCTCATGCCTGAATTCATGCATTCTTGCACTCACAAGCCTGAGTATGTTCTATTCTTTAGATTATGAAATAAACTAAATCCAAATCAAACAAGGTTTTTTTTGCTCTAAGTTCTCTCTCTTTTTTTTTTTTTTTTTTTGGACTCTATTGCCCAAATTGGGTTGAAATGTTCAGTCCCATTTTATAGCAAAACCACAGTTTTGTAGCTTTTTCCATGGTGAATTACAGATCAGTTTTGCTTTCAAGGATGACAGACATGGACTTGGTTAGATTGTTGTATCTGTCTTAACTTGGGTTCCTTATGTTCCACTATAGCAAAAACTGACTTGCCAAATATTTTTATTGGCTTGTCACCTTTGCTGTTATAAAAACATTAAATAGAGAATCTATTAAAATTAAAACCAGATTTTAAAATGCCTGAAAATCTTAAATATGTATTGCAGTAATGTGTATGGGGTCATTTTAGTGAATGTCTGATTCTTCATTAATTTTTTTAATTCTCAAAGCCAGCTTGCCTAATTTAAATGTTCCTTAGGCACTTTAAATACTGTCTTTCACTGTTTCACAAGGGAATGGATAATTAGTCTCAAATCCATGAAAACTTTCAGCTAAATTTTCTCTCTAAAATGTCAGGAGAGGACATGGTAGGAAAAACTGTCCTTGGAGCAAGATAATCAGCTGTGCCACCTAGAAGGCAATGCATTTGGCAGAATGTCACCAGAAGATGCTAGTTCAGAATTTCAGCATGGGAACATAATTGTATGGAGCAGCAAAAATCTGACCCATTTGAAGTGAAATGGAAGTTACTGAAACAAAAGTAAAAGTGCAAAACTATGAGGCATCTTTGTATTTTCTGTGGCATATAGGCCTGGATACTTCCTAAAGTTTCAGTGGACTTATCCCCATTTGTAATAGCTCAGGATAAATTTGCCAAAGCATTAGAGACACGTACACTTTATTAAAACTGAGCCTTTGTATAATAGAGGTGAATTTTGATTTGCAATACTCTCCTGAAAAGCACTTTGTAATAAGGGATAGGATTAAATAGGATATCCTGTTATAATAACAGAGGTGTTAGTAGAGTTTTTTCTTCCTTCCTGCCACAGAGCTATCTCTAGGCTGCCAGAACCTTTTTCTATGTATCTATTTACTGTATTTGCTATAAAGCGACTCACCGTCCTTGACCTGCAGTTATCTTTTATTGCTTCATACAAGTCTTTAGATTTATCTTTCTTCTTCTAAAATGACTTTATACAGTTTTGGATTGAAACTGCATAAGATGTTCTGATAATAATTTCATGAAACTAGATGCATGCACTTCTGTTTGTAATGTGTTTGGTGTCCAAGATGTTGTATATGGAAAACTAATAAAATGAAGAGTTTAAAAAACCATTCATTCTTGGACCAGACTACAAACTGCACCTCTGGTCCTTCTTTACAGCCTTGTTTTCTAATCTTGCTTCTTTTGGAATACTTCCTTTGCATTTAGAAATACTGACTTGCACCATGGTTATCCAGCTTTTCCTGCTGTTTCCACATGCAAAAAAAAAAATATCATGCACATGCATCTGAGAGTTTTCCTCAAAGTCTGGCATGCACTGGAAAAAAGACAAAGCTATTGAAAATCAGTGGTGTGTGTCAGATGCAAAATACATGTTTCTTGGGAATACTGTTGAAATCCATAGTTATCTTCTTTAATTAAAAAAAGAGTATTTCTTTAAGTGGTTAATTTTTCTGTGTTTTGAAACAATGCAATGACACAGCACTATCAACCTTCTTGTTCTATGAATGTTGTAAGCAGGGCTGACTTTACTTGTAGATTTAAAAAGTCAGTCTTTGTGGATTTCACACCTACCTATGAACTAACATATAGTAGATTAGGGCTTCAATTCATATATTAATGTTTCCTCTTTCATTGAGTGAACCATTGATCCTAAATATATACTTATCTATCCAGTGTCTTTTCTAACTCACACTGGTTTTACATTGGTTCTATTCTAACCACTGTTCAAATGTGTGTATTACTTTGGAGTGCCTGGGTATAATCGCGTGGTCAAAATCAAGGCTGAATTGCCTGGGACTTAAATAAGAGGAAAACCAAAACTGAGTAAACGTCAGAGAAACTTTTTTTTTTTTTTAAGTAGAAATGAAACCAATCCACAAACACATGTATACATACTTTCAATCTCTTGCTGAAATATAGATTAAAGAAACACAATGAGCTTCTTGCTTGTAAGCCAGATCTGTTTAATTTGATACTGAGGGAAAGCCAGACACAACCAAAAAATTGGTGGGTATGATTTCTGTCATACATTCAGAGGAGGCTGGTGTGGATTAACTTTGGTGCACATTAGAAGAGGCTGAAGAATCCCATATTATTAAATGATTGGCAGATTTTCCTTCAGGTCTGCCAGCTGTATTGCCTCTCCACTTGATGGAAAGATGGACCCAGCAAGGCATTGCTCCTTGGTTATTTGCAATTGGAATGACACCTTGTATGGTGCCTGAGCAGTACACAGAGGATAAGCATAAGAGTCTGGTGCCACAATCTGCTTTTTAGGTAGCATCCTAACCTACCTGTGAACATGTGATGAGCTGTTTCCCAGGATTCTGCTTCTGTTGCTGTCTGGAAATGGGATTCGATCAAAGTGCATCTGAGGGAAAGGTGGGAAGGTGAAGAGAGAAGCAGAAAGTCGATGAGAGCCGGGGCCAGTGTGGAGTTGTGTATGACCTGGCGGTGGGTATGGGTGCTCTGAGGAGGTCCCAAGGACTCCATGTTTAGATGCAGCCACTGTCCACAGATCTGCATTTGGAAATGTCTGCTCGTTTGCAGTAGGAAATAGAGAAGGTTCTTTATCTTATATACATATATATATACATATATACATATGTACATGTATACATATATATATATATACACACATATATACATATATATATAAAGCGGTTATAAACCACTTCCACTTATGCTCAGGCCTGCCAAGAACTGTAGGGTATGATGACGGCTGTGCCTGCCTTGTGTGAAACCAGTGATGGATCTATTAGAGCTACTGTGGCACATAGATGTTTGATAGTATTTAGCTGCCAGGGCTGCAGATAAAGTAATTTATATTTCTTTAATTATATTTTAATTAATGGAATTAACTTTTAAGTTTTTTTAAACCAAGGTTCTGAGCTCTGATATATTTTAAAATAATCAGCAATTTACATGCAGTGTTATTTAACAATCATGGAAGTTTACTTTTTTATTGAAGACATCCTACCTCACTGTATATAAAACCAATGCAATTGTATCTCAAAACAGTAGCCTCATCAAATTATTCTTTTTTCTTTGATGTGAGCCTTTAGGAGAAATTCAAAGGGAATTTTAAGAGCCCTTGAAAAGATTTAGTTGTACAATTCTCACTAATTAATTGATTTTGCTAAAAAGTTTTGCTAAAATTTACCACTTTTTGGTTATTAAAAAGTTAAATATACAAATAAATGTTTACAGAACATGTATGTATACTTTAAAGCATATGTTTTTACATTTAAATTGTATTTGCTTTATCATATTAAAAGCAATTTCTTTTGCTGTGTTTTCCCTGTATATGGATATTGGTAAATAATCTGTTGAAGGGAAGACTATAATAGCATTGTATAAAAAGGAAAGTGATTAATATAATGTTGCTGTTTTTTTTTTTTTTCATTCTGTCCTGTAGTCCTGTGGAAAAAAATGCAATGTGAGATGTGATAAAATCAGTAGCCAAGGCTTTAGACTTTTCAAAAATATGATCAGGGACAGAATAAAATTTGACTAAACTTACTGAGGTGTTGCCCACAAGAAAGATTTTAGGGCACCTTCCCAAGTTACAAGAGCAACAACCCTCATACTTCTTGCTGCCAAAGGCCACCCCCGTACACTGACTGCCTTGTCATCCAAACCCCTCCTGAGCCAGAATCATGCTGGTACCAAAACACAGGGTGCCAGGAAGAGCTTTCTCCATGCTTTGAAGGTAAAATACTGGAGCAGGTCTTTTAGTAAAGCTCTATAATCGCCTTCATGGAGATGCTGAAGAAATGCTCAGGCAGTGATCTGGGGTGTGTGGCCCAGGTTCTTCATTTCAATCTGTGCTTGGGGTTGGTGAGATGCCCTCTGGAGAGCCCTTTTTAGGCTACATGTTTGTGATGGTAAACAGACTAATGTCTAGTCAGCACTGATGTTCTTTGGATTATTAGTGTCAGTGGAGCTGAACCAATACTTGTGTTAAGTAGGAAATTACCCTAAAGCCCTTAATATAAACCTAGTTTGACTTGTAAATCAATAAACATTTCATTTAAGGAAATACACAGTCCTGTGGTCTGTAAATACATGGAGTGACATGAAGAGAAAATGTACTTCTAGCTAGATCCTTTGGCCAGACAAATATGTGTACATTCTATCAGCAGGTTTTGCCACCATTTATGCCATGCTGGCTGAGGGCATATGAATTTCAGTCATAGCATAACAAATATTCCAGATTGCTACTTCTGGGCTAATATTCTAGGACTCGTATCCTGAGGGCAGAGAATAAATCAAATAGGAAATCAGGGTGAGTTTGCACCACTGAGCCAAAATATAGGGTAAGGACCATCCATAAACAACAGCACTCTGAAGGATAAATGTGTGGTGAGAGACTTTGTAGTGTCATTCCAAATGCCTGCATAGGCAACAGTTTGTAATGAGTGGGATGTGGGCAGAAAGAATTAAATGACTAAAGCACAACCACAGGTGGAAAAACAGTCATTTGGTTGATTATTAAAAAGTGCTTTTTATTTTTCCTGTTAAATACATACAAGTTATTCCCAAGATAAAACGAAGTTTCTGTTTTTGTATATAAATACCTTTTGAAGTGCTTTAATGATATTTTCCTATAACCTGGTGTACTTCGGTATTATAAAGTACAAACGTAAAATACAGGTGTCATTCTGCTCTAATACCTCAGAGCTGAAGTACCCTAAAGAAATCTTAAAGGTTTGACAGATTGTTTAAGTAAAAATACCTATTGCTGAGTTTGCTCAAGTACAGATATTCCTTTTGCTACCTTATTACTTCTAGAAATTTTGAAAGTGTTTTGGATGTGCATATCCTGGTACTATGTAGTTAGTAGTAGATGGTCAAAGGCATTAAGGGTTGGATTGGAAACACTTGGGGAACAATTATCAGTATTAATGAAGATAAGACCTGGAGACAGTAGTCAGTGATGAAATCTGGGACTTTGTTTCAAACTGCACTGGGACCAATTATTTACCCGCCAAAAACCACATTCAAATTTGTGGGTGCACACAGAAGCTGTTGAGACTTGAGGCTGATTTTACACTCTATGAGACTAGTTTTTCCTCCTCTGGAATTTTACAAAGAACAGTTCTTTTATTCCACTACTGTTATTTCTCATGGTATTCCCCTCCTGAATGGCCCTATATCTAAGAATAAAATAATATCTTCTTTTTATTGCTGTTTGGGCTTAGTATTGTGCTTAAGTGAAACAGGTCTCATTGTGCTACCTGATGCAGAACTGTAGTTCTTAATTACCACAGAGGTTCCAGCAAAGCCAGGGTGGTGTTCAGTGCTGGCCTTTAATACCTTTATTGTGTTCTGATTCTTAGTCCCATGAGAGTACAAGGAAGTCTGCAGCAGTATTGTGGGCTAAGAATTATTCAGAAAGTTTGGGGGCCATCAATTTAGAGATGTATAATATGAGCTATATACAGAAAGAACTTGCAGTATAAGTGTATGCAAGGGATCCCCTGTCTGTGGCAAGTGGGACCAATCGCTCCCATCTCATCTGGCTTTAAATGAAATGTAGTCGCTGTTTGTTCATCTGGGACCAGTGCACAGTCCCAGCCTCTGAACACATCTTTGATGACTGGGGATATATGATGCTTCTGCTTGGAGCACCAAAATTAAAACTTTGCTGGATAACTAGAATGTAACATGAAGCTTATTAGGTAAAATACTATTTCACATTGACTCAGAATATACTTACAGTCTTTTTTTTGACAATGCAAAAACAAACAAACAAACAAACAAACAAAACAAAACAAAAAAACAACAAGTGTAACTAAAAGAAAATCTGGTTTTATCTGTTAGAAATGCTCAGTCCCAGGAGTACAAAACATTTGGTTTGGACATGGGTAATTAAAACCAAAAAAAATTATAATTAGGTTCACCAAACTGCCAGTGGCATGGGAACACGTTTTTAGATAGATCCCAGGGCTTGAGGTTTTTGTCCTAGTTCTGGCTGGTCCACATTTAATTCTGTCTTCTACATGATCTGAAACCATGTCACTTGTCGTCTAGTATAACTCCCTCACCAGCCTGCTGGCAGTTATGCTGAGATGTGGATCTCTCTGTGATACTATTACACTGTGTTCAAAATATGAAACACTCACTGACAGATACCCTGTCTGCCAGTAATTCCTACTCTCACTCTCTGTCCCTCTGCCTAAAAGAATATTTCAGTATTTTGAACAGATGTTGAGTCTCCAATAGTGGGATAAGATCATAGGATCATGGAAAAATGCAGGTTGGAAGGGACTTGAAGAAGTCATTTATTCCAAAGCAAGGTTAAGTGTCAAGTCAGAGCAGGTTCCAAGGACTTTTTCCTTTCTGGTCTTGAAAACTTCCACAGATAGAGACAGAACATCTTCTCTGGGCTTCTGTTGTAGTGCTTGACTGTCCTCATGTTGAAAAGCTTTCCCCTTATGTCCAGTCTGAACGTAGCTGTTGCAGCCTGTGTCTGCTGTCTATTGTCCTTCTGTCATGTACCAGTGTGAAAGTCCTGGCTACTTCTTCCTGATGATGTCTTTGCACATGCTGTCTGACTGCCATTAGGGTAGTCATTTTCTTAGTCTTCTTTTCTCCAGTCTAAACTCAGGTTCTCCGGGTCCCTTGGCCTTTCCTCACAGGGCAAGTGCTCCAGCCCCTGCCTGTCCTGCTAGCCCTCGTCTGAACTTGGCTTCAGGGGAATTTGTTAACCCTGGAAGCTTTGCTGTTAAAGAGCTCTTTACAAGTCTCATGCCAGTCAGGATAAGATTTGGCAGCGTTAACAGAGGTCATGGTTTTGCAATACAAGATGTTCAGTGTCAATACTGCCTTGAGCTACTCACATCTCCCAGTTCTTCAAAAAACTTGTGGGCTATGCTGGAATCAGGTTAAGTAATTTATTCTATCCTCACAGAAACAAAACAAAACAAAAACAAACACAAACAAACAAACAAACAAAAAACCAACAACAAAAAATAAATAAAAAGGTTTTTTTGTTTGTTTGTTTAAAAATGAATCCATTCAATTCATAAACATGATTGGCAGAGTTCCCTTGGTAGAGGGCTATGACATGGAGGTAGGAATGTTGTCAGGGGGCAGAAGGACAAAGGTCTGACTAGTTTAATTTGATATTTCTGCTATGTTCTTTGTAACTGGAAACTGTAACCCTGATTGTCTGAAGTCTGGTCGTATCTAAGGGAGAACTATGGTGTGGTGAGTGGAAGGAAACAGGCATCTCAAGAAATTGATTAGTCTCATCCTTGAACCCGCCTCTAGTTTCTGTCAGCTGAGCATATTTACAGCTGAGTTTGGTTTGCCTACCTAGACTTAGATCTATAAAGATGCACAGTATGAATCCCTGCTTGTGTGTGTCCTAGAATAGGCAAAATCCCCTCTACCTTCTTAATCCTCTTACTGCCTGGAGTGATTCCTTTCTCTCAGTAAAGACCAGGTCTTCACTGGGGCTTCTGCTGATCTTCTCAAATGCTCCCTTGCATTCAATGGTCTCCCCCAGTCCTACTGTTGACCTGCCTAAAATTAAATACCTATTCTCTGGGCAAACGTTGGTGAAACAGTTGAAGGGGGAGGCTTCAAACTGCACCCTCCATGATTTTTCAATGTTACTCTTCCACTAAGATGTCTAGCATCTTTTGCAGGAAGGGCAGCTGTCTGGAAAGTAATTCGATAGGTTTGCTTTGGGCAAGTTTAGACATGTGTTTTAACATAATACAAAATGTAGTTCATAATTTGATAGAGACGTGTTCCTCTCTGTAACGGATACAACAGACAGATGGGGGAGCACAAGTTTCAAGAGAGACAATTATGACTCTTTTGCGAAACATGCTTGTTGCACAACAGCTGCTTGCCAACATCAGCTATTCTTCTTATGCCCTACAGCTGTGCTAATCTATTTTAAAATTTTTAAATTGTTTTAGAGAGACAAAAATACTTTGTTTTATATACTATGTTTTAGATGCTTTTTTACATTCTGAAGTAAAACATCTGGAAAGTTTTGAAATGAAACACTTTCAAAATTAAGAGTTAAATATTTATTTAGAGGAAATCTAGTGAAGACAAGGTTTTCAGTACATTTTTTGGCTGAAATGAATCACTGAAATTGATCACTGGTTGATTTAGAAACTAATTTAAACGAGTCAGTTTGAAAGAGAATTTTGAAAGAGAACAATGTAGTTTGGAGAGAAGTTGAAGCAGTAAAAACGCTTTAAGAAGTAAAGTAGGAGTAATTTAGTCTTCATAGTTTTCAGGCTGAAATGTAGATTTTCTAAATATATTTTATCTATTTTTTATTTGAACATTTCCTTTGTTGCCATCTTTCTATTCATATTTTTAAAAATTCTCCTTGTTGATCTCCACTCCAAATTTTAAACTATGATGGCTGTGTGGTTTCAAGGTTCAAGAAATACTTAAATCAATTCCCCAGTGAAATTGCCATTGCCTGAACTATAATAGCCCATGCTTATATAGTTATTTTTTCAGTGATCAGTATGTATTTTATTGCCCAGTGGATAAGAACTGAACATGTACTCTGTTGTTAGAATTGCAAGTGGAAAGTTTGTTCTTCCTGCCACAATTTTCCTAGCTTTCTTGAAGAACCAAGTGACATATATAAGTTATAGTGGTAGCAGTTTTTAATTGTTTCAGAACCTTCCTGGTAATATGGGATGATTTAATATTTCATGTGGTTTCCTTTCCTGCTTTTGTGCTTCAAAGAGTGGTGAACAAATTAGCAAAAACTTCAGAGCCAGCTACTGTCCTGTATCTGCACTGCTCCCACCAGCCTCATTTTACAAGCTGTGCTTAATGGCTTGAAATGGATATGTCCTTCTAGGCCCGAATCTGCCTCTGATGGTTGAGCTCTTTCTGATGGCAGGGAGAACTGAGCATGTGGTAAAGCTGCAGGATCAAACCCTTAGGAAGCACATTACGCTAGGGTGCAGCTGAAGGCTGCTTGTCTGCCCTAGCTTCTTTCACTATAATGGAACTCGTATTTTAATCTGAACCTCATCCTCTTTGACTTAATGCGAGGAAGAAAATTTAAAATAGCTCATTAAGAACAGTAATTTATGCATACATCTAACAAGCTATATAGACACACTGACTATGTTTAAAAATAGGTTGTGTTACAAGCACAAAAATGTCTAGTGACTTTCAGTTTACCTCTCTAAGAGCTGCTTGTTAATAAAACTTTGGATTTAGTATAGAATCTTTAAAAGTTAAAAAAAAAAATGATGGCAAGTATGGAATTTTTAAAAGGGGAAAGAAATCTAAGTATTAATTTCAATCTGGGCATATAATAGTTATAGGGTGCATTTTCAAATCTATATAATTAAGGGCTTTAGAAGGATTAGAAGGCAGCTTAAGTCATAGGATTTTTAACTGAAGTGTAGTCATGGGCTATGCATAATAATCTGGATTTTTTCCTACATTGATCAGCTGAAGGACAGTAGAATGGGTAATGATGAAACTATTAGAGGATCCAAGTTGTGACTCACGAAACTCCCTTACAGTAAGCATAAGAATACAGTGGTACTGTTTGCTTCTTCAGCTCTTAGGTATAGGAATAAAATGATCATGAAAATAGTAACTACTGTGTAATCCTTTCCCTAAATATTTTAGACATTGGCCAGGTTCTCATAACATTTTTGGCATAGACGGATGGATGACGGATAGATGGATGGATAGACAAATATTCTACCATCTTGATTTTCCTACAATAGATACTTTTTCTGAGTATCTACTCTGCTCCATCTGCATTCTCACCGGGTCAAAATCTTTATAACTGTCATCCATCACTTGACAGTGCCTGATTTTGTTCTTTCTACTGGCTGAAAGGTCTGCATTGTAGCTGTGGTAGCTTACTGGTCCCCTGTTTCATAACTGAGATCTCTTCTGGCCTAGTAGGTGATGGTGAGGAATCACCAACAAAATCCGGATGACCTCTCTCACCCCCATTCCCAGGCAAGGACAGAATCTTTGTTGTCCTCTGTACAGTCCTTGGGGTCCTGGTCTGTGGCTATGACTCTTACGTACTATAGAAACACACAGAAAAAGAGTATCCAGGTTTGCTACTGCTTTCCATTGCTGTTAGAGAACAGTCTCATCTGTATAAAATAAATGGCTGTAAGAAGGTTTCTAGTAGACTTCAGAAAGGCTCTGGGACTCCTGCCTTTAAGGTCAAACTCTGGGGCATGGGAGTTGTAAGTTGAAACACTTTTGGCAATAGGAGTTTTGCTCATATTATGAGTGTCATGGCAATAAATAAATAAAAACCAACCAACCAAAACAAAACAACAACAACAACAACAACAACAAAAAAACCAATGGATGTTCTTTGTGACATTCAGGAAAGGAGAAAAACAACATGTTTATATCAATTCAAAATAATTTAAAAGGCGTCTAAGGTTTTCAGGTTCTAAATTCTTTCCTGATTTCTTAGACTAGCACTTTCAATATAACATTCACAGATTTAGTTCTGGGCAAGTCTCAGCCTTTACATAACCCACTGCCCTTCAAATGGTTTTATTTCATTCACAGATGAGTTTTGACTTCAACTTGGCTGCCAGTAGAATAAGAGAATTTGAATAAATAGGTTTTTAAAACCAGCCTTGATAATTTTTTTTAATCAGTTCATAAGGGCTTCTGCATAAGCCGGATTTGTTTCAAAGAGTTCAGAGAAGAGAAGCCGAATCGTTTGGCCTGCCAATTTAAGCAAATCTCATAATGGTCCTAAAGTTTCTACCATCCCCACTAATTTCTACATTTTCTTTGAACTGATTTACATAAATGAATAATATAATTGCAGCCTTAGAATACTTGAGCGAAAATTATTGAGCACATGTGGCCATCGAAGTGTATGGAAAGATTTCTATCTGTGGAAAGATTTTTGTGGAAATTGGGCTTGGTTCTTGGGTTCCCTGAGACCACTGCAATTAGGGATGGTTTTCTCCCCTCCCTTTCATTGAAATTAGTGAGAATTAGGTACTCAGAGACCTTTAAAATTCTGTCCTTTCAACAGCTTTGCTCAAACCCTTGTTAAGGAATAGTTAAAGTCTGTAAGATTTTGCTTTCACTTGCACAATTTAGTCCAAAAATAATTAGTGACAACTAGAGGTGGCCTAAGCTGAAATGACTGGGGATATTCACAGCCAGTTGAGGGTATGATCCAAAAGGTATGATGCTAAGGTCTGACTCACTTTAACTCTGTTTCCTGTTGGGTAAGTCTCCTGTTGAATGTTTTTATTTTTTTTTAATTGAAACCAACTGTCTTTCATCAAAGCTGGGGGAAGTGTGGGATTCTTGAAATCCCAGATCAAAGAAGAGCAATCCTCTGGTCCCAGTTGGACAATGTAGATGTTTCTGAGCTCCAGGTACTGTTGTGCTGTGTGGACAGACAGGGTGGGTTGAAGCCATTAGCATGCTCAGGAATATCTCTGTGACCCTGCTGGTTTCTCTGGACAGCAAACAAAGGGTGGCTTAATGGTAGTTATTAGCAAAATTGTTTCAAACAGAAACCTATTGGGATATATTTTTAAACAGAAGCCATAAGAAGGATTCATATTTTGTTAAATCAAACAAATTGTTGGCATATAATACGAAAATAAAATTCTTTTCTGCTGGAGGAAAACTCACTGGAATTAATTATACCAGTTTACCCAAAGAGTAGAAAGTACATTTTATTGAAATGATTTTTATTTGTAATGAGTTGTATGATTACAAAATAGTTGTGGAACAGTTTTAAAGATACATATTTAGAGAACTTTTGAGCTGTATGATAATCAAACTCACAGCAGTCTAGAAATAAATTAATAAAATAATAAAATGTTCTGCAGTCCTGAAAAAGAGCTGGGTAGTCATGCCTGCT
The DNA here is from genome assembly GCA_013399115.1 of Anseranas semipalmata. Classification (NCBI taxonomy): domain Eukaryota; kingdom Metazoa; phylum Chordata; class Aves; order Anseriformes; family Anseranatidae; genus Anseranas; species Anseranas semipalmata. The sequence continues at coordinate 625,511 of VXAA01004394.1, read as the reverse complement.
GCCTGTGTCAGCACTGAAAAATTCTTCTTTGGTATTGTTCTTAAAGATTTTCTCTGGGGGGAAAAAAAGTTTCTCTTGATATTTACATTCTCAGTAGTTACAATTTCCCTTGATTTGGAAGTAAAATATTTCCAAATAGGATTCGTGTTGAAAATTCCATATATTTGTGAAGTCAACTTGTAGAATAGCCTGAAGCAAAGAAGGGGGTTAGGGTAAAGAACTGGAATGTTCACAAGTCTGTTGGAGGATAGAAATCTTAAACAGTGTAATATTTATGAGCAACCAAGAGGCTACATTCTGCTCTCAATTACTCTGGCATAAATCTAGAATTACTCATTGGAAGTTCAAAGTTTTTGCTGCAGATTTACACCCATATAACAAGGAACAGAGTTCAATTCTGTAAGGGTGGGAAAATCAATTTGGCCGGAGTTTAACTAGCCTGGAACTCAAACTCTAATCACAGAAAGAAACCTTTTCCAGGTCAAATACCAGATTGTGCATTATGTATTATTCTTTGTCTTTAGCTAGTATATTGAGTCAAGCCTACAGCCCTATTCCTTGCAGTAGCATCCCATGGCAGTAGGCATTGGACTGCTTCAGCTTCACTGTCAAAGGCAGAGTGAAGTGCTCAAATATAGTAGAATCATGAAGCTTCACAGGAGACTGAAAGGAATTAGGGCAATACAAGGAAAATTTGCTAGCTTATAGCCTGAGGGAGTAAAGCGTAAAGACTTGCAGAGGGTGAGTGCTCAGGGAACCACAGGAGTAAGAGGAAAAAGACAGAATCAAAATCCCATATTATGGGATACTGGGAAAGGGAGAGGTCTTTCCCAAATTAAAGTAAGTTTCAGAAAAGACCTTCTGACAGGTTGTCAGACTCCACTTTTGAATACTCTGCTAGTGACAGATCCCAGTGTTGCTCAGGTGGTTTGTACTGCAGTAATTGTAATGCTGTGCTACGATGGTTTCTGAAAAGAAAATAAATACTGCCTACACATCTTGTTCTTATTCTGGAGAAGATGCTCTCACTGGGTGCAGGGAGGGGAATGGAATGAAAAATAAGACTTTCAAAGAGATTAAAAGAAAACAATGAAGGAATAATGTATGGAATCTAATTATACCTTTTCTAAATGTAGGGAGTGAGACTGTACTGGTGTGGCTCACGCTTGGCTGACTGAAGTAGCTGGAATTATGCAGTTTTGTACCAGCTGAAAATCTTTTTGGGTCTATCAACAAAGTTATTGAATTGTTGGCTGTGCTGTTACGTGAATTTGTAAAGATGACATTTTCTGTAGATAACGGTCTCTGTTACCATTGAAAGTGTGCGTGTCACTGCTGATATTTTCACTAGTGGCTGTTAAGTTAGTGTTCGCTGAGTTTTAGCTAGCAGTATCTATGTAACTGGATGTTCCAGCTAAGTAACCAGTTTAGTCTCCCTTCTGGTTTTGATAAAGCTGTGCTTTGTTCATAGCTCATCCTAGGCTTATTGTAGGTGGAACAAAATTATTTTGGCTTTCTATTTTTTTTTATTTAATTTGTGAATGCTGATGTTGCTTTTATGGCTGCCATATGCTTGTTACATATGTCAGTTCTGAAAGCCCCGCTGATGGATGAAAGTTGGGAGAGTAGTTCTATCATTTGTCTCCCATCTAGCCCTTTTCTTGCACTTGAAGGTATGTCCCATATAATAAATAACCATAGCCTTTTTTTTTTTTTTTTACATGCCACATCTGTAAGGTAATATTTCTCCCCAGTATGCTGAGAAGCAGGAAGGAAGCATCTAACATCTGCAGGATTTGAAGTTATTTTTGACAGCTGTGTGCTATTCAGTATTTCTTTTTTGGGGGAAAGATAAAACAACCCAGGTGAATTGCTCAAAGGGCATTAATGACTGTCAGACATGTTAAACATGTGTACTCATATGTACATAAAGATACATAAAAAGATAAAATTATGTATCTATATACAGAGTGGTGGTGAGAAAATATAGTCTGATGACCTGAAAAGCTGCTATTGTAATGTACAATCAGATTTCTATTAAGATGGCACAAGGTATATGGTGTATTATAGATGGGAGTTGTTTGGTAACGAGAAACAGCAGTTCATCCTTGACACCTATTGATCAAAAAACTGGCAGGTTTGGTCTGGAGACATGCAGGATCCATTTCAGCGTTTGGCCTGGAGCACGCTCTGATCACAGCAGAACAGAGTAAGGCACAAGCTTTCAAGCAGTTAAGATTTTTAGCATATGCATGGGACCTGTATTTAGTGAAAGAGAAGAGCATTCACTTACAGACAAATAGTATGTGGTCAAGGTTTTTCATTCATATTAATATTCTGTGGGTAGAGATGAGCGACCTCTCTGCCAGAGCTCCAAGTTGGCCAAGCACAAGCCAAGAGGCAGGAAGCCACAGTGAGTGTGGTGATGAGCCCTGGTGAAGAAATGTTGCTAAAAAATGTGGACTCTGTGTAGCTTTATCATAATTCCTTGATCAGAGCAGGCCTATAGCCCAAAGACATGAGCAGAGAAAGCATGTCTGCTTACCAAAAANAAGAAAAAAAAAAAAATTTCGTTAAAAAAAAAAAAAAAAAAAAAAAAAGTCCTAGTGTGACTTCAAAATATTTTATGATATTTGATCTTCACCTAAGAATGTGAGATCTAAAATGGCAGTATTGGTAACAGCAAGGATCCGTCACTCAGTATATTGCTTCTGACCATTGGCAGTACAAGATGTACAAGGAAAGTGTATGGAAACAGAGGCATATGGGGAGTAATGCTTCTCCCAGAATACCCATCCAGCATCTGAGTAAAGTAAATGCCAGATTTCAATGGGAAGTGTGGCAGGGAAGGTGATGTAATGGTGGTCTTGTAGTTCTCCACTAAGAACTGCAATGTTTGCCCATACACTCTTGCCTGTAAAATGCCAGCCAGTATCTTCTGAATTAGGGCAAATTCTAGGAAATGCAGGATAAGTATGAAATATTTATGTGGTCAAACAAAATGAAAATAATGTCAGTATTTATTGTAAGGAGTCTTACTTGTTAACAAAATTATGATGCCTATCTGCAAAGAGAACAAAACTTATAACAGGAAATCAAAAACATGGCTTGGATCATTCACTTATACTGATAAGCAGTGGGCACTAACAGACAATATTAAACAACAGTTGCACCTTAGATCAAGGTATGGGGAGGCAGATGGGTAGAGATGGTATAGCTAGCACAGTAGGTATTATAAATTATGGGTGATGCAAGCCAGCATTAAATTACTACAGTCTCAAAGCAAGAAGGAAGTAGACTGTGAGTCAGAAGTGCTCCTCCAGCTGCAGTGCAGCTCACACTTGGTTAAGGTCAAATATCAAAGCTAGTCCCTGAAAATCTATCTATCTTTGTTTTCAAGAAGTATTCTTTAAGTATTAATGTAGTCTTCTATTTTTTTTAAACACCTATTCCTAACCTTTCGCTCCCAACCATGTTCATGATTATTAAAAAAATTATTCTTCTCTTCACTGCTGTCTATATCTACTTCTAGTGGAGCAACTTTACTTCATATCTCCCAAACTCTCTGTGCAGTAATTTCCATGGACTGCAGGGGTATCTGCTGGTGATAGCGAAGCTGATTGACTTCAAAGTCTCTCACTGTTGTTGCCGCACTTGGCCAAGAGTCTGCTCATGACTGCAGCAGATGTTTCAAAGTTGTTTTTTTTTTTTTTTAATAGACCAATGAGAACCTTATGGAGCAGTTTTTTACTTCAGTCCTGAAGTGAATGCCAGGATAGCTATGATTTTGAAACCCTCTATCAGAACGCCAATGCTTGTAAGAGGAAAGTTTCCCTTTCCAGCAGATAAAAGCATAGGTTGGCTATTGCCTGCTACCTGATGGTAGCTAATCAGCAGATTCCTGTTTAGTCTTAGCTGGTTTATCTTAATGGGTTATTTCTTACAGTTTGATAGAAAATTTCACAGTAAGTTTATTCTGTGAGGAAATTTTGGATGAAAGTTCTGAACAGTTCACACTTAGTATTAAGAGTCAGAACAGCTTTGATTAACCCACAAACATTGCCAGCTTCCTTCTCATCTAATTAGGACGTATAAATGTCTCTTTAGTGTCATAAAATATTCCACTGAGATTCTAGGGTGCATGTGCATTGGGAAAATTTTGTTCTAGCGGGATCTGTGTTGAGAACTGTAGTGACTGGAGAGAATTTATGAGGACCAGTTTTTTGGGAAAGAAAGATCATTACAACCTCAGTCAAAACTTCAAATGGAGCAAAGCTACTCCCATTGATAACATTAATAAAAACAGGTTAGGAGTTCTGTTCATTACCACTTCCACTGAATGTAATGTTAGAACTTAAGAACTTAATCATGAGTTCTAAAAAGTCTGTTTTTGTGTTGTCTACCTTAGACATTTCTCCAGTAACTCTAGAGAGAGCTGGAACATTCCAAAAGGCCCTCAGAAGTGAGGGAAATGCTTCTTTGGCAATGTGACAGTGAAGTCATGTACCTGTAATGTATTCTAAGACACAAAGATATAGGGCATGCAAGAGTTGAAATCAATGACTAACTACAGCACACCAAAGATGATACAAAGCCAGAAATCTCTTCAGAGTTAGCAAGCCGGATGGGGAAGAGAGTGGAAATTCAGAAGAGAGTGGAGAGGCAGAAGATAACTGCCAGTGGCCAGAAGGATGCTGGAGAAGCCAATGTGCCTGCCATGGGCACTGCTGCCTGGAGAGAGTTTGTAAATGGGGAACTGAGGATACAAGGAAGAAAGGAAGGAAAACCTAATACTTTGATTCTTAGGATGAATGTAATCTTCCAGACTAGCTTATGCTGAAGAAAGATTCTGGAGAGTTTCTTTGTTAGCTGTATTTAACAGGGGCTTTGGGAGACTGCAGCTTTTGTTATTTGGTTCATTTACTTAGAAAGGAACTAACGGATTACCTTTTTTTTTTTTTCTTTCTTTCCTCTTTCACCTCCCAAAGAGAGAAGCTGATGCTTTCATTAAGCTTTACCAGCTGGCCATATGGTATAGTCAGTAGGTCAGTATGTAAATACTTACATAGTGTATTCAGTTGCTATTAGTCCTTTCTTATTCTTACAACATTTTTGTTTACGTTTCCCAATCCGATAGTATTTAAGCTTGATTTCTTTGAGCCAAACACTCCATGATTAAATACAGTGCATAGCAACAGAGAAATAATTATCATTTTTAACTCACACAGATGTATAAGCCAAAAAAGTCTCTACTCAAGAAAGAGGGTACTGAGTTCCCACATAGACTTTGGAAGGTCATATAATCTCATGCTTCCACTTGACTAGATTTTAATGTATCTTGCATACTTTACAAGGAAGTAAAGTAATAAATTACATGCAAAGGTTTGAAACCATCTGATCGAAGATGCTGCAAGTGTGAAACATAAGAATTACAAAAGATTTGGTCACTTACATCAGCTCATGCATTCAAAACCATAAGCTTTGGCTGAGCTTTGAAGGGCCAAATTGCTCAGAGGATAAAACGATATCCTTATTTAAAAGTTGTCTTCTTTGAAAAACTTCCCCAAACATTCAGCCAAAGCAGAAGGATTTCCTTTAGGAAGCCGGATGCACCTTTTTCTGTGACTGTAACTGGGCTTTGGATTATATATCTTTTGGAATTCCAAACTGTTAAGAAAAACAATAGCAGCTTACTCAATAGCATTACACACAGCAGATAGGATTAAATACTTGTTACGTGTGTTACCTTGAGACTAATACAATCACCTAAAATAAGGTAGGTAGGATTATGCTGTGAACATGAGTAGGAGCTGGACAATTTGTCTCATCATTATGAGATAGATTGAACATATTTTATTATACCAAACATGTCATGCTTCTTACTTTAAGTCAGCAATAATGTATTAAAAAAGTTTAAGCCTGACTTACCTGGTATATTAAATCATAATAAAGCTGTTTCAGATACCTTCAATATTTTAGTATTGTTGGTTGCTTTTTCAAAGGTACTGTAACTGATTCCAAGAGTTCTCTGTCCCCAGCTGTTTCTAGTTGGTGGAAAACTTTCTGCTCAACCTGAAATCACTGCACACAAAATAGTGTGATTGTATCGGCACATTCAAACTCTTTCAGAAGTTGGCCTGGCTCATGTAAGCTATAGACACAGCTGTTACACCAGTGGGATAAAGTAGGGAAACAGCTCAGAACAGACCTCTGCAGTCTCTGGACCCCTGACATTTCCTGTTTGACCCAGGACACATGCAACAGCTTCCTTGTTGAAGATCATAGACCAGAAGGAGCAAACAAATCTCTTGGCTCCACTTTTGAGGCAGGTGTCCCCTCTCTTGATATTTCCTGTGGTCTGGGAGACATTGCCAGCTGTCTGTTCAGTTCAAGCAAGCAGTTTGTCTGAGGGATGGGGGTAGAGAAGGGAGCAGCCTTCATGGGACTCACTCTGGTATCAGATGTGATGAGGGAAAGGAAATTTATGCTGGGGTGTTGTACTGTGAATGATTATTCCTGATAAGTCTTTAGAACAAAAATTCACCTTAATAGTACAACTGACAGATACCTTTTTTATGAGGTTACTTGCATTTCAGGTGTGTTTACTCTCATTTTATGAAATAAATACTACAGCTTTTTCTGGGGTGTAGGAGTCATCCTTAATGCGTACATACTATCTTACTTTATGGTGCAGATAATTTATCTAACTCATATTTTCTGTTAAAGCATTGATTGCTTGATGCTTTCAGAGACATGCTTTATGGCTGGACTGTCATCATTTTTAATCTTTATTAGAGAAAGAGATAGTTCTGCCTTCAGCATCTCAGTGGAACTGTCACTGCTGTTGACAAGACTTCTAAGAATTGTGTCATGACCTTTGTTCTGTTTTCCCATTTTTTGGTCTCTCTTTCTTCTTTTATCTTCTTACTTTACATCCCACTTGAAATATTCCCCTCCCTTTGTTTCCAAAGCTCAGATGTCTTCTAGCTTCCTCATAACTCTCTAACCTTTCCTGCAAAACTTCATCATTTCCCCCCTGACAGGGCTTCAGTCATGATCTACGTCCATCCTGCATCCTGAATCTGGATGATGTCCTCTACCTGCCTGGCTTGAGGATGTCAAAGCTGATAAATATCTAAGTAGGCGAATGAGAAACCTACGGTCCCCTCTCTGTACAGTGTGTTTAGCTTGTGTTGTTTCTTTGCCATCCCTTTCTAGATGTGTCTCTATCAGCTTCACACAACCAAGTGAGGATATGTGTCCCTTGTTTCTCTTTGTCATATCTTTTTACTCACTACTTTCTCTGTCCTGCCAACAATACTATTGTCCTTCATGCCAGGCAGTCCAATAATCAGGTGCGGTCTTTGACTTCATGTAACCCAAGGTCACAGCTGCTTCTAGCAACTTCTCCACCTCTGGTTTCTCACAGGTAGAGAAACCAGCCTTCTTTCTCTTTGAATGCTATTCACACATATCTAAATCAACCTTATCCCTTTTTTGGATTCTCCGTGGCAGCCTTGATTGATGGTCACTTAGCTCCGCACTTCAGAGCTAACAAGAACAATCCCACCAAATTCACATTGCCAGCATGATGCTTTACAGGGTGCCCTTTCTTGCAGCTTCCGTCTCTTTCCTCGTAGTTACACCCTGTTCCTCCCTTTACAGAAACCTCAAGGGCACTTCCCTGTCTGGTGCAGATACCTTCTACCCGAGGTGCTGTCCCCTGTCTATCCAGCTCCACTGACAGTACCTGTACATGGTGCCAGTTTGTGCACTTTGTCCACAGACACTTTATGCTGTGCTTTCTTGTTCACACAGAAACCACTACTGAAACTTATCTGTTAAATACTCCTTTTCCCTGATATCCTTTATAAAACCCACATTCATCATGAGATATGCAAAAGCCTTTCAAGTTAAAAATGTAGGTAAGTGATTTCTAAGGAGAGCAGATGTTTGTTTACATATATTTTGCTGAGAATTAGAATGAGAGAGAACAAAAAAGGAAGACTAGACTTGCAACCACATTCTTACCTATGGTGTATTGTTATTGTTTTCCTTCATTACCTTTACTGATTCCTGCATATAATCTTGTAGATTTTTCTTTGTATCTTCAGCAGACCAGAAGCGCTTCTGGGTTTTATTGTTGTAAAAGATGTAGAAAAATGGGATTCTGAAGCTGATGGCAGTGAGCTGGTAGTCATAATATAATTAATAATTATTTTGAAAGAGTAATAATTATCTTGAAAGAGTAACACCAGCTTTACATCATTGTTTCCAAACCCTTTTGGTTATGCATTACAGATGACTCTCTCCTGGTAAGCTTGCTTACTTATTACTTTTAGGGTTTCTGTGCTGGGAAAATGGGTTGCAAAAGAGACTGTGGGTATCATGACTTCATCATTCGTATTCAAAAGAAGAACAGCAAGATTACCATAATACATTACTTTGTAAAATTATAACCCTGAGAAGTAATAAGATTCAATTACACTTTTTTGGCAAAGTTTTATTTAAGAAAGCATCTGTCTCATGACTCTAGTTTATTCTTTGTCTTGATCATTGGTCAGCAGTCCTCATGAGGATTTTTCATCTCCTGAAACCTTGCAAGAGATAAATCCCTCTTTTCCTGTGGTCTGCTTTAGCCTTTGCATATGTGCACTTTCTAAAGCGTTAACTGTTAACAGTTGTGTCTAAGAAACCTAAATTCCTTACACAGCCACAGTGCTTTATGGTGCCGGAGAACAAATGCAGACCGCACAAGGAGCTTTCTTCCCCTTTGCTCTGCACAAGACCTGAAACATTACGCTGAACAAGAATATTCCACCCATTGGAGCAGAGTGGTGGATCCAGTGGGCTGATCTTGTCTAAATTGCAGAACTGTTACCTCTGCACAGTCTTGCATAAAGCCCACTGCTGCCACTGTTAGTGCTGGCAAAAGCCAAGAGAAGGTAAGCAGCGGATGCTGAAATGGGTTTGCTGATCCTCTCTACACACACTTCAAAATGCAGGAGATTCTTAAAAAAGGTCAGATTCACTGCTACGAACTACAAACAAGAATAGCATAGTCAATATAGAGAGTTGAATTTGTAACTACTATGTCATCATGATCTTTCTAAATGAAAGGTAGAGTAGAATACTGGCTAATACAGTTTTATTCTGCAAAATAACCTCAAAAGGTGGCTTAGGAGGTTTCTTTTAGTCGGCTTCTCATTTACATTGTTTTCTTTTAAATGCTTTTTGTAACTCTTATCATCCTCAACTTGAGAACTTAGAAGTCCAGAGACTCTTGTTTTCCCTTGGGCTTACATCTCAGTGTGAAGAGTACGTACTTTTCAGGTAGAGCATAGTTAATACCATGTAGGATACTAGTGGCAGAATTGCATTCAGGTTATCCTCTCTCTCTCTGTGTTATTTTGGAAAAGATAACAAGAAAAATATGGAACATTTTTGTCCATATTACTAAGTAACAAAATCCCATAGGAGTTCAATGTGTGACGTTTTTGCACATTTTTTTCCTTATATCATGGTTTAAAATGGGTTCCCCAGCTATAGGTACTCAAAGGAATTTACAGTTGTCCTTTTAAGTAAGAATTTATGCTGCTTAGCACTTTGGACTGTCCATTGTGACTCATTTTATAGCTTGCTCTGTCTGCCTATCTGCCTTATGTTTCCATGTAGAAGGATTTAAGGTTGCTAGCAAGAATATTTCTGTGAACAATGAGCAGAAATGATGCTTTGGACGTGGACTTCAAGGAGCTTTAAAAGTTTTTAGAAAGGGAAGTGTTAAAACCGAATAGATGACGTTAGCACCACCACTAAGAAAGAAAGAAAGAAGTGCCCTGAAAAGCTGTATTGACTAAATCTCCTAACAATGCTCGTGATTTTCCTATATCCTGCTCTGTGTTTTTGTATGGATTTTTCATAGCACAGGCAGACGTTACCCACGCTGTGATTCAGCGTCTGTTCCTAGCCACGCTCTTGCACGATTTTAACCTGATTTCACGGGAGGAACAGGGAATGAAACACCGTAGCTCATGGTTGTCAGCAGTGAAAAATAGCCAGGAATCAGACAAACAGCTTCATTGCTGAGATTATTTCCGGGATAAAAACTCTTCCAACAGCTGTTTGCTTTGGCCACTGCTCAGGTCCTTTTTTTTTTTTTTTTCACATCAGAAAAAAAAAAAAAGAGGCTTGTTTTTTTTTAAGATGTGGGCTGGTTATTTATGTAGTCAGGAAGAGGTCTCTGCTTCCAGTGTTGTGGTCTCGGAGCTGTTTTGACAGTTGGAGTACGGAGAGATTTCATCTCCTCTCTCCCTGCTTCTCTCCCATCCTTCATTCACTTAACGCGCAGACCTGGAATGCTGTAGGAAGAAGAGAAAGCGAATTTATGAGTTCTTTAATCCCAGACAGGCAGCTTTGTGGCAGTTACCTTCAAGAAAAGTTCACGCCCCAAAGGAGTGTTTAGTCTTACGGAGCCACTGACTCACCGAGCAGCGCGTGCGAGTGTCTGTGAGGGAGAAGGGGAGAGATGAAGGAAAAGTTCTGCTTCCTCGTGAAACTCATAATATTATTGCTTTAAGAAGTTTTTGAAAAGATGACTGCTACTTTTGTTTAAAGTATTTGTTCTGGAATCGCTGAAGCTGGAGTCTACCAGACTGAGGTCAGGAGCATTTTCTTTGGCAGAAAGAAGACACATTTATAGAAGCCATGCCTGTGCTTGGGGTTGCCTCCAAGCTAAGACAGCCAGCCGTAGGGTCAAAGCCTGTTCATACTGCCCTCCCGATACCAAACCTTGGCCCCACCGGCTCGCAGCAGTACTCAGCAAAGTCCTTGGAGCTTACTGGGGCAGAGAGCTCGATGCTTTCTTGTCAGCTCACGTTAAAGTCAACCTGTGAATTTGGAGAGAGGAGAGCACTTCAAGGAAAAACCCAGGAGATCGAAGATAGCAAGGTTAGTTGTAAACTTTACCTGCAGATCTGAATTCTCAGAAAATGTTGATTTGCTTAGACAAAATCTGATAGAAACCTGCTGCATGCGGAGCTCGGGTGTAATTGAATAAATGATAGACTTTTGCTGTCACCAGTGAACTTACATAGCAGCTCTGTACTTTTGGTTTGCTCAGTGTTGTTGCTTGAGTAAATATTCTGTTTCTTAAATATTAATGTTAAACTACCGATAGAATAAACGTCACAGAACATTTTAATAAGGATCAGTAGAATCACAAGTAGAAAATAATCATCCCAGCACCCAATAAACAGAGCAATGACATGACAGCATTAAAAAAAAAAAAAAAACTGCTTGGCTGCTTCATCTTATATTATGAAGTTTTAAAAGAGCTCTCACGCCCACACCTATTCCCACAGGGAGGCTCTTTTAAAATAAAAACAACTAATTGATTTTCTTTTCACTTTTCAAATGATCTGGCTACACTTGCAGAACTGCTGAACCAGAAAAACAGCTTCCCAGTGACAAGTCCCTGTGTTTTTCTGTTCTGCAAAGTAGCTTCTTGCTAGCCCCCATCTAGCTCTGATTCATTGTGACTAAATTTAAAAAAAAAAAAAAAAATGTCTCAAGTAGGATACCAAGACATTTTTAGAGTGCTTAAGGTTTTTTCTTTTGGTAAGGGGATACTTTTTGACTCTTACTTATTAATTTAAAAAAATGCTGTTTGGTTTTCTACTAGTCTTTCTGCTGTAGTTGAAAACATTTTTCAGGTTTTGAACATGAGCATTGAGTCCCTTCTTGTCAGTAGTATATATTCCTGTAGATCTTTCAGTACATTATGGCTGCATGTGTGGTTTAGCAGCTTTAGCAAGTAGTGTTATGTGAGGTTGCCTTCCCTTGCTTTTCTAGGACTTTTGGTTTGTGGAACTGATTACCAAGCTGTGATTAAAAATATATTTGTCGTTGCTTCATATTTAGTTTAAGGACACTTGAGTGTAGTCAGAGCTGTTATAGTGGCGAGAGAGACATAATATATGTACTTGGTTTTCCTTTGTTTTTAAAATTTACTGGGTTAATTCAGTATTAGTGAAGAAAGTTGGTTTTGTGGTTAAAACATAGGGTTGGGATCCTCAACATTTGGTTTCCTTTTTAATCCCTGCCACATAATTCCCATGGGATTTTGGTCATGTCACTTAATTTTTCTCTTGGAGTTTTCTTTATCACCTCTCTCTGCCTTTCAAAGATGATGCATTGGTGGTCTCAAAGATGCTCTATAGAAATATAGAGAATGGACAGACTGTTCATCTCAATTACCAAAAGTGATGAACAACCTTTTTTCTGTGACATGAGTGCAACATGAAGATAAGAATAAAACTTTTCAACACATTGTAATTCCTATTTACTTGTTTGTTTTTAATAGAAAATATTCTTTATGTTTACCCTTTAATGCTGTTCTTTAGTGCATGAAAAGTATTTTAGATTTGCAAGTACTATTTTCAGACAAAAAAAAGAATACAGGTTACACTGCCTACTGAGAGATACATTTATCGATTCTTTAAAAAAGGTGTGGAGAAAGATATAACATCTTGCTTTGGTGTTTAAACCACTTAGGAACTATTAGTGATTAGCATGAGACCTAATGGGAGTCAGTTCCTCTCATATTCCACGTTTCCTTCCAAGGCATCTGGTCCTGAGTACTACTGAAGTACTAGCAAGTAAAGTAACAGGCTGGATGGACCCAAATGGTGATCTCAGTTCGGCAATTTCATGTTTCTTGGGTCTGACAATGCTTTTAAACTTACAGGCTGTTTTGGGGGGGAAAAAAAAAGCAAAAAACAACAACAAAAAAACTTCTATACAGTAGGTCTGTCTCTTTCTTCTCAATGGAGGCAGTTGAGCACAATTAAAACACAATCCTTAAAGATTAAGGCCAGTTTGTGCACATGATGGTCTGAAAACCTCCCCTGGCCACCTGGATTTATAGAAGTGTGGACCATTCAAGAACTTACTAACTTCTGCAGCTTTTCTATATTCCCCTTTATAAGTCTTGACATTCCCAGCAAAGCTTCGTGGCGGCCCTTGCCCAGGTTTCCTCCAGGCACGCTTTTTGGAAGGATGCTCTTTTATTCACCTTTAAAGTATATTTCACAAAAGCATTTTGGCAAAGTATTTTGGGCTATAAGGTGGGTGGTTTTCATGAAGAAAGCTATTTTTAAGCTTTTGTTACTAACAAGCTTCAAAATATCAGCATAAACTACTGAATGATGTTTTCCTTCATCGGTGATGGAGATCCATGCCTCCCTGTTTCCCGTTGCCTGGTCCCCTCAGTAGTATGTCTAGATTATCTAACTAGTTCTAAGCACAGATCTGAATGAGTTGTTAGGGTTGATGTCCCTTCAGGTTTGCTGAGCGGATGCAGCTTCTGCATTATAGATCATGTTGTCCCAAAGCTTGACCATTTGTGAGTGCCCATAGAACTTTGGCTGATTTTTTTGGTTAGCAAAGATATTAATCAAACATATGATATCCCTACATGGCTCTGTGGTATACAGTGCTGTACATAAGAATGTTTCCGTTATAACATTGATCAGATAAAAGGTCTTTCAATCAACATGTAATGAATACCTAGTCAGAGTTTCCAAATGAGAGTAAAATCTGCTTCTGTAGTATACTGCTTGTATGCTTATGTTATATCACTAGATATAAGGCAGCACTGCTTTTTGAGGGAAAAATGATGAATATCTATCTGCAAAAGACAATGGAACATATGAATTAATCATCTGGTTAACATTTGCCCTTGGCTGCTGGATTGCAGGCTTTAACTTTGCTTTCTTCTATATTTTACACATGCTGCACTGCGAATCACCAGCTTTCTCATCCTGTCTGCAAGGCACTTAGATTGACACATGTAGCCTTGGTGACACATCCTGTTGCTATCTATAAGTGCTAAGGATTCCAAGATAAATTTGGGTTATACATGTCAATACAGTAGGTCATTGCCACCCAGCTGTTTCCTCTATGGCATTCAGTCCCACCACACCTGATTGTTTGAGACTTTTGACACTTGTGTTGGCTTTCTCACACAGCCACATTGCCAGGGCTGGCTAAGAATGCAGCTGCAAACATCAGTTCTGTTTTCCCTAAGCATTTGTCCCTTCTCACATGATTTTGCTGCTTTTGCACGTGTAGGCTTGGGGGCTTTTTGTGGACATGATGCAGTTTGAAGTTTAATAAAAGTGATATTATTTTAATAAAAACTCCATGATAGAAAAAGTTTGAGGTGATTATATTCAATGCTCTTTCTTAATTGGCTAGAATATAGTTAAACCTGGGAAAGCAGATAAGTTGCTAATAATTTAAATTATTCTGCGTGTAGCTTATTCGGATACACTTTTGTTCACAATTCTCCTAATTTGTGCTTTGATAATAAGTCACATACAAGTCCATCTGCTTTCTTGCTAAGCCCGCTAATGTTTAAACTGACTGCATGAACACTTACGATGTGAATAGTCATGCAAAATATTTGAACGCAAGCATTCAGAGCACATTCTTCTTCCCTGAGTATCATATAGACAAAAGTTTATTCCTATATATGTACACAGGAAAGGAATCCAGCTGCTGGATTCATGAGGTGAAATGCTGGCTCTCCTTGAAGCAGATGGAGTTTTGCTGTTCAGTTCGAGCAGTTGGTTTTTATGCAAACCCAAGTCTGAAAGTACCAATATCTTCTGTAATATTTTTCTAACTGTGCATAGAGTATTATTTTATATTTTTGTGCCCGTACTTTCATACTGCTTGTTAAATTAATGAGACCAAAATTATCAGATCATGCTAGGCTGCCTTGTGATACTCTTCTTGTTGTCGAATGTTCTATTAAAAAGTAACAAAATGAAAAAAATACCATTGATATTTTAGAAAAGTAAATTAAGCAATGGCTTAAAAACAAAGAAATGTAGAAAGAGTTTCTTTGCAAAAACAACTTCTTTTGGTCACTAAATGGTAACTTTGTACTATACTGACCTGTAGCATAATGCCAGCACAAATAGCATTTCACTCCAGGTGAATACGCTTGCTTTCAGCTGCCCTCACACATTTGATACTGTGATGGCAAAAACTCTGTCACAAATCCTCTCTGGCATAAAGTTGAGCAGATGGCACCCCTGCTAAGCATGCTGCCCCTCCGGCCTGGCTGCCCAGGGCTGCTCGTTGTAGTGCCCTGCTATACGCTCCCCAGGTTTTCCTCCCATCATCAAACTTTCTTCTTTCAAGAGCACTGCACCATCATTGAAGCTTGTAAACTGAATTTTCTCTGAGCTGAATCTGATATATTAATTGTAGTGTTTTGGTTATAAGACTTCAAAGATAAGATTTTAACTTTCTTTCCTAATTCATTCCTGTACTATCATTTTAACTTATATATATATATATCTTCTTGTTTTCAGTTTCCCTTTGTCTATGCTATCTGTCTGTTGCTGTCTGCTTTATCTGTTTCTTCCTTCCTCTTGGCAGACATCTCTACAGGCTTCTGCATATGACTAATTTTTCTCTGTATCTACCAATCAAGTTTTTCTGTCACTGCAACATTTTTTCATATCATTATTCCTTATTGGTAAGTGTTAGTCAGGTTCTGCAACTGATTCAATGCACGTATGTAAACCTAAAACTTTTCTAGATGCATCAGTTTTTAGGGTTTATGTTAAGATTCTTGTAACATGGAGATACTGGCATCCAGAGGATGTATGGACAGTAATTCGTGATCTCTCTTAAAGGGGTCTGGTGCCACCAAGCTTATCAGAAATCAATCTAATTTTGAGACAGGAAATGGATCTGCTGCAAGGTCTTCTGGAAGAAATGCTAAAGAATATGATATGTCCGCCTGAGGAAAGACGCATGAGTGGTTTCTTCTGTAGAGCATGGAAATCTGAGCAGCTGGGGTGGGGAAGTGGTCTGTAAAGCAGCAGAACAGAGAAGAGATGTACTCTACATGGGGAATACAGCCAACAAGGTTCGGGGTCTGAAATACATAGTTGTACCAAGAAAACTTCATTAAAATAATCTAAAATAAAATCTAATGTCATTGCCACAAAACAAACCTAAATGCTTTTGTGTGATTAGGCAAAAACACTTACTGCTGCTGTTAAGGGGACTCTTGAGGCCCATTTCGTTTAGCATCATACTACTGCATCTTAGTCTTGGTCTGAGGGCTTCCAGTGTCATTCAGCCAGCACTGTTGCAGTAGGACATTGGAATGAGCGTGGAAACCTCCCCTTTCTCCCTCATCAACTGTCAGCAGTTTGTCAGTGATGTGGTAACTCCTGCCCATCGCCAGACACCAGACTTGGAGGATGGATAGGCTCCTCTGTCCAGACAGATCTTAAGACAAATATTTTTGCTTTCTCTGCATGGGTGGAGCTCCTGCTCATGCCAATGGGAGTACTGTGCACATTGGAAAACCAGATGTGTGCCATGAATGACTTCCATATCTCTGTCTTTCCTCAGCTAACCCTTCCACACCATTTACTTAGGTTCTGTGTGACCCTTTCCCACCACTCCCCAACTCTCCCAAGCACGGCATATGTTGCAATCCCACATCTCTTTGACCTTTCAATTTCTTGGATACCTTTCTGGTCTCGCAGGGCCAAACTTTACCAAGTTTCTTGACATACCGAGTCTGGGGAACGTAAATAAATGAGTTTATTTCCCCGCTTTGTTATACCCTTCCTTTTCCCAGTGCTAGTACATTGGAGATGTCTGCCTTGTGGGTTGGCAAGAGAGGAGGCTGCACATTGAGCCGACTGTTTCATTTGTAGCACCACGGCCAAGGCAACAAAGAGGGCAGCAGAAGCAGCCAGAGGCCGCCCATCTTCTCCCCATAGTGACCGCTAGTGCTGGGAAGCCAGCATTGTTTCAAAAGCACTGAAGTAGCTGCCAGAAATTTCAATCGGCACTGCTGACACCTGGGACTGTGTGTTTGAAATTCACATAGGCCAGTGAAGCCAGGACAACTGGCAGGAGTTCAGATTGTCAGCAGTTTCAGCTTCTTGCCTTGTTCTCTGAATTATTTCTTTATCAAACAGACAACAGCATCTTTAATGTGCTTTGTGTATCCAGCACCATCTGTCTATGCTATATTGTAACTGATTTAAGAGCCTCGTGCTGCATGAGCTTGGAAGCAACTTTACTGTTACATGTTTATTTTCTAATCATCTGCACCAACCACGTTTTCACATAGTTAAGATAAACGTACAGTAAGACAACTATGTAACTCTCAAAGATTTTGTATTTATGAACAAGTTGTATTGAGTGTGAGTTGAAAGATGCTTTTTGTTTGTAATTTGTAATTGGGATTATGGATAGGAGGGTATTTACTGACCCAAGTTTAAGACCTCTGCCTACCTTTCTACTGCTCTTGTTTTATTTCTCTCACAAAAGAAGAACTTAGAACTCAGCATATTTCATATTAGTTAGTGTGCTGAGAGCTGATACTAGGCATCAGCAGAAAAACAATTGCTTTTACTCTTTTGTATTGCATAAGTGCCTGGGGAAGCTGCTTGGGGATTTCCTGACCAAAAAAATCCTCTTTCCTTGAAAATGGAATTGTGTCTGAGTGTGTATGCACAGATCCCAGAATGTGTGAAACCAGCAGAGCTCCAGAACCCGAAGCACCCCAGCAACATTTGCTTGGTGCAACACCAGAGCTAATAAATGCGGCCTCTCAGGGTAATCTGTTCTCCATGACCATAAATGGAGATAAGTGGTCTCCATCTCCAGATAAAAATAATGGGCTTATATTATACCCTGGGAGGTTTTAGTTAGGCTTTAGTAAAACTTTCCAGCAGTAATAGTAGTTAAACAGAGGAATGCTTTGCATTCGGAAGGTATACCATCTCCGTCACTGGAGGATTTTAAAAAACAAGCACGTGTACACCTGCCGTTCATAGCATTATTAGCACTGACCCTTCCTTGTGTGAAGGACTAGATGGCTATCCTGAAGATCTTCTCTTTCTCTTTTCTCATTCATTGATTCAGCTGAATGCAGGTCTATGGTAATGAAACAGCTACTCAGGGAATCTGAGGCGATAGCCCTGTGGCCCACAGTGCCATCAGGATGTAGGGACTCCATTTGGAGATGGCTTTGCTACCTTACAAAAAATGCCGTTGTACAGTATGGGTCTTTCCAGAGGCATTTCACCAAAATTCTACAGTTCCTGTTAATTTTCCCAAAAGTATGGACAAGTACCATTGGAGACCAGTGAGCTAGATGCTTGCTCAGAAACACTTCTTTCCCTAGCATATAGGATATCAGCATTGGAGTGCCCTCAAGCCTCAAGATCCTGCAAGGTCTGGCAGTAGAGGGACTCTTAGGAACTCAGTTCTGTGCTCTGTAACAAGGAACCTGGAAGCCCTGTGAAGCCAATTCAATTTAGAGCTCCGAGATCCTTCAAAATCACTTCAGTGAATTTTTCAGCCTGTCGCGTTTCATAGGGGCTGTTCAGTCTGCTCCCCAGAATCCAGGAGCATCCCAAAGCACCAGCAGAATGAGGAGTTCCACTAAGATTATGAAGTTCAATTCATCTGGAACACATCAAGTAAAAACATATTCTCATGTCGTCTTTGTGAATTTTTTCAGTTTCAACCAGACCTTGAACCTAGAAACTTCTACTATATTGATGCCTTATTGCAACAGGTAGTGTACATGCACACCGTAGAAGTTAGTCACAGCCCTAAAGGTTGTATGACTGTATTAGAGTGTGGGAGAAAGAGAAAAATATTATCCCCACAGTACAGAGGGAGAGAGATTAAAGGGGAAATGGATGATTTTCCCACACTCAAGCTAGGACTTTGTGGCAGGACTTTGAATCTCAAGTCATATATATCTCGAGTCCCAGTCTTCACATCATAACCACAAGCCCAGTCTTTGTCTTTTCTGTGGAATCTGCTAAGAATGAAACATCCAGATAATGAGTTATTTTTCCTGCTCACTTCATAAGGAGAGTTTTGGCTCTTTCTTCATCCTAATGTCAGTGGCAAGCATCAGCCTGGGCCCTGCTCTGAGCTGGAGTTGGAATTTTACTCCACGAGCCATAGTCTTTGATTTTGATATATCCGATCAACATAGACTTTGAGACAATTTATTAGAGATGCAAAAAATGCTGTGCCCTTTGTAGAGTGGTATAACACTCATCAAAAGTCCTGTGTGTAATGCTGTTCATAGACTTTTCACTTATTAAACATGATGTGGAAAGTATAAATAGTTATGGAATAAAACCAGGACCTTTTTTTTAAGGAGAGAAGATTTTGGGGGGGTCCTAATTTCTTCTTTTGTATATACTGTCAAGCTTCTTTGTAACAGAAATTCTTCTATTTACAAAATAATAAGGGCATCAGTTGCAGAAGAGAACTGCTAGTGTTTTTAACTATGTGTTAATTCTAGTCTAGCTCCACTCTCTTTTTTTCTCTAGTACACTGACTTTTTGAGTTGCATAGCTTTTCTTACACTTGCGTACAGAGCATGCAAAGAGTAGTTCATTTAAAGCAGCTCTGTGTTTCACTTTGACCTGATTCACAGGATGTGGTCTTGGAGGAAGCCCATGCTTTAACAATAGCCTTTTGACAGCTAGAGTGTTTGGGGATTAAGCTGGGAGAGAAGGGAGCATCTATCTATTCTCAAACCTACTAGTGGAATATTTTGTGCGAATCTTCACTTGCCCGTGATGTTTTTAAGGTCATAAACCTTGCTTTTTTGTTTTTACTGGCAGCAGAACTTTGGCCGAAAGATAGCATAACTTACTTAAAATTCAGAAAAGGAATGCAGAGTGTTTTGTCTGGTAAATGCAAAGGGATAATTTGCCATTGTAAGATGTGCAGATTTCTGATGGCTCTCTTGTATGTTCTATGTAAACCAGGTTGAGAGAACTTAGAAAATAAGCGAATCAAAGGGAAGCATAGTTTTAAAGTGGTTAGGGCAGGATCATAGTATTTTGGGTATATAAACTGAGCAGGTGCCAGCCACTAAACATCTGTCCTAACTCTGCATAAAGCATAAGAAAAGTTAAGCAAGTATAATATCAGTATTGTCCTAACCTACTTTTGGTGTGACGTTTGGTCTGACATACTTTTAGTTATGTTTATTTTCCTGTAAAGCCTCTTTTACTTCATTGCCCCTCTGATCCCAATAAAGTGGAAAGTATTTCATCATTCTATGTATCTCTCAACACTAGTTTAAAATATTTTATTCAGGTGAAACTCTCCAATTAGTGGGTGAATTGCAGCAAATTTGAAAAAGTAGGACACAAATAGATGTTGACCCCTCTCTTGTGTTTTCCATTTCAAAATACCTGCCTTTGACAATTTTAACACCTGGCTTTGTGTCATGTTGATGCTGTGTTAAACTCCAAAAGACTTGGCAGTGAAGGCTTCCTGTTGTGCATCAGGATTTGATTTACAGGGCATGTGTAAAACCAGCACGACTTAGTAATCGGAGTGGTCATGCACAGAAAGATGACTTCCTAGCAAGTGTTGTAAAACATTTGACCACTTTCATTAATCATGAAAGGCTGCATGGCTCATACATGATTTAGAGTGAGTAAGACATAAGTCAGGATGCAGGACTTTTACTCACCACTACAACAATGGGATTTCCTGGCAGCACATCTATGCAGTAAACAGGCTGTTTTCCTTCTTTTTCTAACATTTTTTTTTTCTTTGTAAGCTATCTCTGTAGTGGAAATAAATAGGCATTAAATAAGAATGTGAAATAACAAATAAAAGTTCAAAAGGAATTTAGAAATATCCTCAGCTGATTGGTCTGCCTGCTTTAGTCATTGCTGGCCAGCTCACCCGCCAGAGGCAGTGTGCTGGAAGGAAGAGCTGAGGGAATCTGTTTCTCATGAAGGAGCAGCACAAGTCTGAAAGCTTGAAAGCTGCAGGTTCAGATTTGCTTTTGAAATGCTTCTGAGAGGGAGCAGGGCCTAGCGACTAGCATGGGAAGCCACAAACTAGTTTCACTTCTGGTTTCTATCAAGCACCTCCTTGAACTCAGTTTATGTGTAAAATGGTACTAATGCCATTATTTCAGAATAAAGATTTTTGGTGGCTATGTACTGTTTCATTTTATTTTGTTTAATACCAAAGGAATAATCTAATTAGCTGTTTTTTAAAATGTTGCTGAAGTTACTTTGAATGACCTTAGAGAAACTGATTTTTTTCACCTAATCTGTTACTGATGTTAACAGCTTCCTGTCTGACAATTTAACAATGCATATATTCTTTGTTCTTGCTTGTAATAAGAGACACAAGTAGAAGCCATTTAATATACAACATGCATTTTTCCTGTGGAAATAAGTGATCCTGACAAAGGTAAGAAGAGAATAACAGCGTCTTTGCTGTTTTCTGTACCTCGCTGCAGTATCACGCTGCAGGCTGGTACAGTTCTTCATTATTAACTGAAACATGAGAAGCAGGGTACTCAGCAGAGAAACTATGTGTGATTGGCAGGCAGTCATGGACAATACCATCACTGCTTCCTTTTCTTTGAATACAACCTAATTAGCAAAACTTTCAGGTACAGACTGCTCTTAAGCAAGAACTGGGATTCTCAGCTCGGTGTCTGCAGTGGGTTGGTGGTTGTATCAGCAATGGATGAAGGCAAAGAAGTCCTCCGAGTCTAGGCCAGCTATGTCAGTCACAGTCTTCAAGAGTTTTGCCCTATAAGATAAGATATTAGCAGAAGGGAGTGGGGACTAAAAGAAAAATGTGTGGAAAGTAAAACATGGCTTTCTTCTCAGGGCCTGTAGTGTCAATGCAGAATTTGTCTGGGTTATGCTGCCTCATCTGTGGGCATGGTGCAGAGAAGGTGTAGAGTCCCAAGGGAAGCTGAAAAAACAAACCAAGCAAAGTTTCCGAGAAGGAAGCGCATGAGAGTGAACATATTTGGAACTGGTGTGTCGGACCAAACACTGTCACTNAAAAAAAAAAAAAATACTTAAAGGGAATTTGGCAACAGAGAAAGAATATAATACAGGAGCTTCAGATCAGCAAAAGAGATACTGGAGAACTCAGAGTCCCTAAAAGCAAGGGGATTAGGGACATATTTGCATCTATGGAAAATTTGATCCCTTCTCTCCTGAACACTAGAGATGATCTCATTTAATGAGAGAAATTGTAAGATCTCATTGTGAAATACTGATATAAATGCCAACAAAGGCAGAGTGATAGTGGTCACATTGCAGTCCAATGGGACAAATGTTTCCTTCAGTTCCCATTAAAAATTTCAGCTTGGATGACAATTAAGTCAGGATTTTCAACAGTAATTTTCACTTGGATGTATACGTGTCTCTAAGGATCTCTCAACAGCCTTTGCACCTGGTAACCTGTGATGCACAACATGGTTACAACATAGACAAGTGTTTTGTACTAATTGATCAGAAAGAAATAACGTGTATCCAGATCAAGCCATAAATCAATGGCATATCCAAGAATTTGAATTTTGGAAGGTAAATACTGGTTCCTGCTGTAGTAGCAAGCTATCTTTATAATTCAGTCTATTTCTTGCAAAATTCTATGCAAGTAGTTTTGATGAACTGAAGACAGAATTTAGGCTCTTAATTAGGCTGTAAGAATGATATTTTAAGTAATATTTGATAAAATTTCAGGTGTTGATTTAAGGACTCTGTAAGGCAATATTACTTCACAGTTCTTTTTAATTTGACAGATCAAACTAATATCTTCATTTGAATGCAGTTTGGGGGCTTTTCCCCTTAACGGTTATATAAAGGTTTCCATTCTTCACAAGTTTTGTATTGCTTCTAAGTTCAACTACTTAATTTCATTCCCCCATTGCTTTTAGGATATTTTCAGATGCGTTACAGTGTGCCAAGTATTGATGTGCCGTGATGTTTTCAGAGCAGCAGAACACACATTGGAGTGGAGATGACTGAAAATGTTAATACTGCAAATCGCTATGTTATTACAGCTCCTCTGAAACCTCTGTGTGATGTCGTAGTTATAGCACAGAGATAATAAATGTAGGTTTAGCACTTTGGCAGCACTAGTGCATCATAGGTAGACTGAAACCATTATACCATTACAAATTTTTGGTGCATATTCAAGATAGAGATTGGTATTTATGCTCATATACAGGTACCTATTCACATTTATCTGTGTATTTGCATAAGTAAAGTATTCACAAGAACTTTTCTTTTTTTTTTAATATTGCGGCAGGCCATTTAAAAAACTATTTAAATGAGCTACATACTTGAATAATTTTTTTATATGTACACATGTACCATGTCACGTACATTACATACCCGTATTTATACATATTATACATGTGTACATATATATACATTTATATGTCACAGATGTCATAGATGTTTTCTTTTTGGTGGATGTGAAGAGGTTTAGAATGGGTACAATTCCTGCTGATAGTAATAAAAGTGGCATGTACACCACTGTTTTTCTCTTTTCGTTACTTGCAGAATTCATTGATTTGTTCAATACCTAAATAGGCAAAGGCAGCAGAATCAA
Source organism: Anseranas semipalmata (assembly GCA_013399115.1). Taxonomy (NCBI): domain Eukaryota; kingdom Metazoa; phylum Chordata; class Aves; order Anseriformes; family Anseranatidae; genus Anseranas; species Anseranas semipalmata. Next base: position 602,042 of record VXAA01004394.1, on the reverse strand, counting down.
CGAGCCCCATGCCATTTACAGGATGCTGTAGTGAATCCTACAGCACTCTTAGCCGCAGTGCAGCAGCCCAAATTCCCAGTGACAGAATGGGGACTGCAGGGCTGCCCCGTGGTCTCTCTATCCACTGTCCATCCCCTGGGCTGCATTGCCTCCCCAGCTTCCTCTGGGGAGTGAGCTTTGTCAGCTATTTTGAGGAGACTGATGCAGAAGGTAAATAAGAGGTTTAAGTTATTGAGGTGTCAGTTTCTGAACAGACTACAGTTCGTTGCCCAGTATTTGTACCCTTCTGCAGCTCTCTGTTTTTATTATCTCCCCAGTGTCCTTTAGGGAGATGCACTTTGTTAGCTAGATCATTTTAAATGCCTTGTTTTACAAAGTTATCAAAATCTGCCTTCCAAAGTCAGAACTTGCTGTGTTCTTGTTGAAATCAATGGGACTTTCTCCATTTGCTTACTGGAGTCAAGATATCATCCCATTTCATTGTGGCTAGAAAATTCCTAGTTTCTTACATTATCACAAGATAGAATTTCAAGCCATCCAGGCTTAGATACTGATTACTTCTTCCACAAACCAGCATGGTATTTTTTAAACAAACAAACTGCATCCTGTCTTACAGGGTGTTATGTCTGTTATCCATTCTCATTACTCATGCTGTATTAAAGTGTAGCTAATGGCATGATTTCATAGGCAAGTAAAATAAAATAGTGAAAAAACATATTCTGTTGTTGTGAAAAAAGTGAAATATCTTGGTTTCATGTTTTTACATTTGTTCATTTTTAAATGCTTCATAGATGTTCTTGGAGCGCTCCAGGCTCAATCAAAACCTAAACCAAAACCTAATCATATATACGATTAAAATCTCTATACTCAGTTTTCTTCGTAACTCAAGAAATCCATCAAGCAGTTGGTTAGTAATCATCATGCCTGCCACAGAGTGAAGTTATTTTTTGAGAAATTTGATTAACATCTCTGCCAGACTTTCTTTAAAGAGGTTTTACAGGTAAACTTGATCAGAAGCTGCCACTGCTAGTGCTGCTAATTGGGGAAATCAGTTTGTCTGTCAGTAGATGTATCGATGTAGCATTCCCTATGTGCTTGTATAGCCTTCATTCTGTGAGTACCTTGGTGCTTGTGTGCAGAGCTGCAGCCTGTGCCCATGTCCCTAGCACTATGTGGGGAAAGAGATTCTTGAAGTAAAATGCAGTGCACTGTAGGTCCAGGACAGAGGCCTCAATTTGGGAAACGTGAAGCTATTTTGTTATCCTGAGCTGTTTTATGCCAGATGACTAGTATTTTTTGATAATCAGGTAATCTGAGACTTTTGTTCATGGAAATTATGGATATATAAATTATGGGTATATAAAGGAAAAAAATAGCCGTCTTGTTGCACTGAAGCCGTTCAGAATGAATTGTTTTATGAAAGGCAAGCATGTTATGGGAAAAAATAAGACTCTTCCCATCTCTCTGTTTTTTTTCTTTTGTTCTGTCTATTTAGATGATATATGGAATTTAGATCATTGAAAAATCCCCAAATATTTGGGTTATGCTTGTTGCTTAAGTATTTGGAAATACAGATTTTTATTATGAGTGATATCACTTTGTGTTTTCTAACGAAAAAAAAATAATAACCATGATTGGCATGTCTCTGCCTTTACTTTCCTTGTATGGTACAGTATGCAGCTCATGTCCATTTCTGCACTGTATAGCTGAACTGAAGCATGCACAAACAGTATGAGGAAAGGGTAATCAATCTGACTGCATGAAAACTCTGAGGAAATACTGATAAGTAAAACAGCTCATAAATTCTGCATAGAGAATTGTTCAAATTCATGGCTCCAAAGATTAAAATTGAGGCTCCTTCTGTCCCACCCATAAATGACTTTTGGCAGCAGAAATGTGCACAGTAAAAATCTGCTCACAATCCTAATTGCCAATCCATATTTGCTTTCTCTGTCCTGTTATACATACCAAAAGATTCCAGTCCATATAGGCCATTGTTCTGAAATGTTGTATTTCTTTAATGAAATCCTTCTTTTCAAGTTTAGTAATATTAGCTCCTAATAGCTGAATAGTGCTGTTAAGTCGGGATTAAGTGCATGTGATAGAAGATGTGGAACACAGGGGGCAGGCTGTTTGGGACTGCTTTTTCCTGTCTGCAAATAACTTAAGAGTAAAAAAAAAAAAAAAAAAAAAAAAAAAAAAAAAAAAAAAAAAAAAAAAAAAAAAGTCAACAAAGTTCAAGAGTGCCCCTAGCTATTTTTGCTGCATCACACATCAGTGAGGTCTGGCATCAAAGCAGAGTGGGGAGCACAGAACAAAGAGTATTTGAGAAAAAGCTGTTAATTCTGTCTTGTAATTCTTGCAGTTATTGAAAACTAAAGCAATATTAGTATATAGCTGTCAAACTAGCAACGAGTGGAGGACTGTGCTGGAGGTAGAGAACAGACAACACACAAATGAGGAGTTAGTGTCAAATCTTCTCAGAGACCGTATGGAGCCTCTGATCACAGTGGAATTCATCTTACCTTATTATAGCCAGTTACAATGTTGGTGTCTCGTCTGAGCTAGTTGCCTGGGCTTCTGCTGTAGCCAGATGGTAGAGATAAATACTTCTTGAGGGCAATTCCTCTCACTTTTCTGAGATGTTTATGTAAAGGTAGAATGACTCATCCTTTGGAGTTATGTGCATCTATTCCTTAATTAAGGGGAGATGAGCCATCTAGTTTGTTAAACACCTAATTCTGAGATGCCTAATATTAGTCGAGATTAAGTTTACCTGTGGTATAAGACTTTTATTTGGGAAGATATTATTGTTTCAAGTACTTATTATTAATGTTACTATTATTACAGATTATACATCTGTGTTCCAAACTACGTTATTTAAATCTTATAAGGCTACTTTGAAAGCTAGAACAGACATGGTCCTGATAAATGTGATGGATCTGGGCACGCTTTCTTGGGGGGGAACATCCTTTTTTGATTCTTAAAACAGATTAGTGATATAAAGTTATTGAAAGTCCCTGAGAAGTGGTGAGGAGGAGTGAAGAGCGGGCAAGCAAAGATAATACTAAAATGAGCCAGCTACATAGGAAGTCAAGGTATCTCTGTGAAGGAGACATGTTTCACTTTGATATATTCTTGCAGCTATCTTTTGGCTCAGTGCTGCAGAGATAGTAGAGATACTGATATGAATCATTGCCCTGAATTATTGTAATGAACTAGTTTACTGAATATGTGGTAGTTACTGTGTGCACACACTTAGGCCTTATATGAATACACAAGGAGAAATGTTTAATGAGTTGGTGGGCAATCAATGTATTTGTACATATATTGAAAATACTCCACTATCTCAGCAGCATCTCACCGCAGATTTACACAACACTTGCATTCAGCCCCCACATTAGACTCCCTCCTTCTCCATTTGTTGTCACAACTTTTCTGACAATCCAGAGACTATGTATGTACTTAAAGAAACAAGATTTCTGGGAGCAAGTAATTCACTCATTATAAAAATGAGATGTTCAATAAAGTGTTCTCATACTTGTACATAGTATTTCATATATCATTTTAGGAAAGTTTCTCTTGAGTATTACAACCTGCCCACGAATTACTTTTCTTCATTTTACTACAGCCATTGCTTATAGGGAAGGACAACATTAAGGAATTTTGGTTGCTGCTTAATAACTTGAAATAAGTAGGAAGGCTTATAGCAAGTGAGAGGACTACATGCAGCCTTAATCAAATTGGATATGTAATCAAATTGGATATGCTCTTGGAACGGGTCCAGAGGAGGGCCACTAAGATGATCAGAGGGCTGGAGCACCTCTCCTATGAAGAAAGGTTGAGGGAACTGGGCTTGTTTAGCTTGGAGAAGAGAAGGCTCCGGGGAGACCTCATTGCGGCCTTCCAGTACCTGAAGGGAGCATATAAACAGGAGGGGGAACGCGTGTTCACACACGTTGATAGTGATAGGACAAGGGGGAATGGTTACAAACTAAGACAGGGGAGATTTAGGTTGGATATTAGGAGGAAGTTTTTCACTCAGAGGGTGGTGAGGCACTGGAACAGGTTGCCCAGAGAGGTTGTGGATGCCCCGTCCCTGGAGGCATTCAAGGCCAGGCTGGATGTGGCGCTGGGCAGCCTGCTCTAGTAGTTGGCGACCCTGCCCAGAGCAGGGGGGTTGAAACTAGATGATCTTTAAGGTCCTTTTCAACCTATGCCGTTCTATGATTCTATGATTCTATGATTCTATGTACTCTGCAAAAGGGTGTTGCTCGTTGGCTGTATTTACTGAAACCTCTCTGGTAAATACCCTCTTGAGCTATGAGCTACTTTGCTTGGCAGACTGTCTTGTACTAACGATGGTTGGAAAGCACTGGAGCTGTCACCTGTCTAACCAGTCTGCTTATTTTTACTTTGGGCTTGGTGATTGATGTCTCAGCTAGTAGGGATTTGCAGACTGCTCTGAATACGCCCAGCAGCTATGTGTTGATGGTGACAACTTGGTTGCTGCCATGCATATTTTGAATAAGAAACCTTATACTATATATGTAGAACCTTGTACTAGAGTCAGAAAGAGGCTTCAGACAAATTAGAAGAATATCCTGCAAAACAGGGCAGAAGATGGCTAAATGCCTGCCATCCAAAAATATTAACACTTTGGTGTGTCAGTGTTGCAGGTATATGGGAAAAAGGGGTGACTGATTTGCACATCTCAGTGTTTAAGGTCCTTACAAAGTACCATCTTTTTCACAGAATTCTTTTTCCTTTCAAGTAGGACAACCTGAAATTTGGGACTGTCAAGTTCACTAGATACACCTAAAAATCTAAATCCCAATCTTTTTTATATTTGTGTTAATTTCTTTTAGAGGTTCTGTCTGTTTCTTTCTTCCCATCCTCACAGCTTATTCATTTCCTCTGAAACATCAACTTTCTAGGTCCGAACATAATGAAATAGCTTGGTTCTTGCTGCCAGGGGGATGGACCAGGTGTTTTTCTGATGAACTTCATACAATAGCTCTCACTTCAAACACATCCACAGACAGCAAGAGGGGGGCACCGCCAAAGATGCACCTAAATTTGAATCCTCCTCAGGAGGTGCTTTCCTCTCCATTGCATTTTTGAGAGAAGCTGTGGTAATTTCATTCTCAAGCTGGCACCTAGAGTTAGGTGCAATGAATTTGGGGCTTTGTTCCTAAATATTATATTTGTTTTCACAGAATCACAGAATCACAGAATCACAGAATTGTAGGGGTTGGAAGAGACCTCCAGAGATCATCAGGTCCAACCCCCCTGCCACAGCAGTTTTCTAGCAGCTCATGCAGCTCTCTTTATTTCTCTCTCTCTCTCTCTTTTTTTTTTTTTTTGGATCGTTTTTGCTTCCATTCAGTGCCATCAGAGTATTGCTGAAGAGTCAAATATGAAATATCTCATGAAAAGCAGTTAATTTAGGGGTAGCCCAAAGAATTTGTGTCAGTTCTGACAGAACAATCTATAAGGTTTTTTAACATCAATATTTTTAATATCTTACCTGGCATACAGGTCAGTGAAGGATAATCACCATTTGTACCTGACATGTTGTTCCACTTGTAGCTTCTTAATCACACAAAACACTGTTGATCATCCTAAAGAAAGTGCTTAATACTATGCAAATTTTCTGTTGTCTCTCCCATTACATTAGAAGTGAGAATAAAACAGTTCAACTCAGAAAAACAAATCACCAAGTTGTTAATATTTTAGTGTTCTTTGGAACCAGTTTTAAACCACAAACTTAATTTAAATTGCAGCAGGCTGAACTCAATGCTTTCTACAATTCTACTGAAGTTTGTTGGTTACTTATGCGAAACCGATGATGTTTTTCACTTCCTGTCCATTGTGGCAGCTGTGGCAGCGTACATCACAGTATACTCTTAAAGGATTCATCTTGGATTAAATATTCTTGTATTGTACCTCTTTTGAAGGGCTTTCTTATTTGTTCTTCCAAACTAACTTTTTAAGGCTAAAGAACCTCTCTGTTTTAGCTTCATGATAATAAATTTGAGACTGTCTCAGAAAAAAAAATGACATACTGTAGACAACAGTTCAATTAAACACAAACTTACAATTCTTATGACTTACCAGCCATTAAGTCCAAGTACTCAAATGAGGATTGGGGCCCAGTGATACTGGATGCTGTAGAAGTGGGACAACAATATGGATTCCATTCTAAAAAACTTGTGATGTGAAAACAGACTCAAATAAGTGAGGAGAGAGGGAAGCAGCTCACAGATAAATAGAACTTTTTATCTGTGTTTATGTTATTGCATAAATGTTTAAATATTGAACTTCTTGTGGCCTTGCTGTAGTATGCTAACTTATTTCTAGTCAGATACCACAGTAGAAATTGCTTTTTGGAAGGAGCAACAAGAGCCTTATAGACATCCACTGCCATAAGGATGAGGGTGAAGAAAGCATGCATGCTTGGAAGAGGAGTGGATGTGTGAGCAGCGAGGCCCTGCTATTGCTGTACGGACAGTGCGGCAGTGTTAGTGGTTGATAGATATGTAAGGGCTGTGTCTGTTTGAAAGAGCTTCAAGTTTAAGCCCAGAAATTTGAACTCGATTCAGTGAATCAAAGGAAGGATGTTCAGAGAAATGGACAAAAAAATCTTCACAGCTGTCTCTTCTATCTGGCATGCACTAATTGCTGTGATTGTTTGTTAAAGCAGCGCTTTGATGATTAGGGAAATCTTTTCCAAACAAAGTACACATTGAGGCTGATACTGCAAAGTTATCTGGAACGGTTTCTGTGAAAATGGCTGCAACACAAATGCCACAGTCACTGCATTCACTTTCTTGACCAGGCAGCCAGCGATTTGATTTTGTTATTGAAAGAGAGCTTTTATTCCTAACTCCACAGGAGGGAAGAAGCAGAGAAAGGAGAAAATTAGCACAAATTCTCTTATCCTTGGTCTCTTCAGAAACAATATTCACATATCCAAATGTTCCGTGCTGTGGGTCACTGTGCTTACAACTACTGTGTAGCTCCTAAACACTTAGCCTACAAGGCTCAAACTAATAAAAGAGATGCTATGGAGGAGTGTGCGGGGACCCTGAGGAGACGGTAGAAGATCCCAACTCCAGAGGATAGGGCTGCGTATCTCAGCACTCAACAGAAAGGTTCACATGCATAGTCTGGGCCATGAGACTGTGCATAGACACAATCCAGCAGCTTTTTCAGTGACTCCATGTGCTTGTAAGGTTCCACCCTTTCTATATTACTACTTACAGACCTTATGATGTTAATCCTGAAAAATGCAGTGTAGACATCTGAAAAGGAAATTAGAGCTTGACTCTTATCTGATTGTGTACCAGAGTAATTTAGTGACCAGTCATTTAGTGGAGTGTTTTACACTTGTATAACTGACCTACTTAAAGTCAGGATCTAACTAAACAAGGAGGCAAACACAGTATCTTTTGCTGATTCTGCTCCTCCATCTTTCTTAGAAAACTCTTATCAAGGCCTTTCTCAGAAAGGCACTGTGAAAAGGTATTGTGAAGCACTTATAACATGCAGAGTAATGAAAAATTATCTCATGAGCTACATAACAGCACTGGAACTAGCCACTCTGTTCCTTGTAAGAGGATGCCCTTTCTGACTGTTCATTTATCCGTGCACAAAAGACCCAGACTGTGGTCCCATCTCTACCACTCTGGAAAAGCTAGATGGAGCGGTTTCTGAAGCACATCAGCAAACTCTTGGTTTGGCTGGTAGGATGACTTGGGAACAGCACCAGATGAGTCATCCTCCCTCCCTGCCTTCAGGGGCTGAACATTCTACTTACACAGCACTTTCAGGCCCTGTGAGGCTGCTCCTGACAAGCAGGGCAGTGGAAAACATCACTGGCATGGGATCCTCCGGGGCCTGTACCTTTTGGAGGACCAGCGATGCTGTCAGTTAGAACAAACTCCTTTTCCTGAGGCTAGAGAAAATTTCTCCATCAGTGTAATCTGTATGTGTGGGGTCCTTAACGTATGGGAAGATAACTGCCTCCAAATCTTTGCAGTTTGTGTCATAACAGACTGGTACCTAAGTACTCATTGGTGTTGTTCTAGGTACTGCCATAGCAGCATCAGTGACATGCTGTGTTGGAAACAGTAGCAAGAGAATATGGTTTCTATGTACATTTTTAAAATATAGTTTTCAGCAACAGATTAACTTATCTGAGGACAGTTAAACCAGTAGGAGCTTGAGATTTTACAAAGCTCACGAAATATGTCTGAAGTTTATGAAGCCAGTTAGTTTTTCCCTTTGCTCATTCGTATTATTTCAGATTGTTGTAGTTTCTCTAATAGTGATCTCTGTATAAAATATGTTGCACATCAAAACAGAGGAGGAGTTTAGTTTCTTAATATTTTGTTCCTTTTGCTAAGAGCCTTTTGTGCTCACCTGCTAAGATTCTCTAATGCCTAACCAGGGGTGAGCTCACACTGCAGCCTTCATTGCGGGTCTCATTATGCCTGGCTGGCTACAAAAAAAAAAAAAAAAAGAACGTGATATATAATACCATAATCCTATTTGCATTAGGAAATCAATTTAAAATGTAGCGTCAGAGTAGTCTGTGTATAAGGAGAAAAAAAAAAAACACTCTGTTATCCTTCTCCCTCATCAGTAGGCCGTCTTGTCTATACATTGTATCTATACTATATATGGAGATGTATATGTAGGTATCTGTATAACCATATACATATATATTATATATATGATATCCTCAGCTTTTACGGTTCAGGTTTTTTTCTCTCTTCCTCTCAGCTGCTTTTTTATAAGCTTGCTATTTTTCAGGTTTCCTGAAAATGTCTTTCAAAGGCTTTGTGTATTTTCTTATTTATGTGCTTGTCATAGAGTGATTTTTGTTTTGTGAACCTCGAAGATCTTAGACTTTGTTGAGAGAAAGCTCACACTCTAAATTTAGCTACACTTCATAAAAGTTAAGAAAGTATCTGGCTTATGGAAAGAGGAATATTTTCCAGAGAAGTAACAAAAGAAAACTCTTATCTGTAAAGTGTATAACACTAACCTACAAGCCTCATTCTTTCTGTTACATTTGTCCAAATCAATAGCAAATTCCTTAAGCAGCCCGAAACCCAGACAGGACAAGTGACACAGAAAAAGTGCCTAGGCAAAGCTGTTTGATTTCTCTTTTCTGTTACCAGGATAAACCTAAAATACCAAGAAGGCATTTTATTTTTGGCTTTTCTGATCTAGATATATATTTTTTGAGTATTCATTATTTTCCCTACACACGGTAAAAGTTTTACATGATACGGACAAGAACAATGCTTATCTAAATAGGCAGAGAACAGCTTTTAGGGACAAGCGTGAGATTCTGAATCTAGAAATACAAGTTTTAGTTGTTCAGTCACACAGTTCCTGTGTTTGAATACAGCGGCATTATGCAAGAAGCCAAGAAAACAAAACAACATTAACTGTTTGGCATACTTCATAGAAATTCAGTTGAGGAGGAAGAAGAGAATTTAACGGTCAGAATATTAGAAGCAGCTGTGGATACCTCGAGCAGGTTTAAAACTTTAAGAGAAGTTCATATGGCTTTAAAAGCAAACAGGGAGGAGTGCTGGCATTGGCTCATACAATTTTTGAATGGCAAGGAACATAATATTTCAGTAAGTCTTAGTCAAACTGTTTTAATTAGCCTACAAAAGAAAAAAGATCTTATGAACTAAAAACATCTTGCACTGAGTGGGTAAACTTGATCAGTTTAGTCTGAATTATTTGGCTTCGGTCTACATGTCTCATTTGATGTTTGTTGGCCTTTGTACAACTGCAGAAGAGTCATGTAGGAGAGAGGGGTTGGAAAGTACTGTAGACTGTTCTTTTCAGAGACATTTGTCCCTCAAATTTGTGTACTTGAGCCAGAGAGTTCAGGGTAAAGCTTTGAAAAATAGTGCTTCTTGAAGCATAGCCATATTTATCTGGCATGAATTCATATACAGTGGATACAACACTGGCACAATTACAAAAAAGGAACTGATTACAAAAGTGTATGGAGTGGTGGTTTTAATAGGGTCACAGTTTATTAAAATCATAGCAAACAGAAGAGGAAAGCTCTTTAGAAAATATTATCTTATTTCTCCTCCCTGCAACCTTTCTCCTATTTATCCAGCAATCTATCACTATCTATTTGTTATAGATCCAAAGAGGAAAAAAGATAGGTGATCCTAAAATGTTTCATCTCTACTGGACTCTTCAGCTATAAAAAAAAAAATCAAAAGTTCATTTTTTTTTTCCTTTGGGCCATAGTGGTGAAGGAAAATTCTGGAGGATTAAAAGGAAGAATCTGGGAAATTCTGTCAGTTGTCCTTCCTCAGAATAGCATACTTCAGGAAGCATTCACTGCATACTTAAAATCTGGAGTTACTGTGAAGGTTAACTAACAGATCCAGCTTTTCAGGGCCTAAGTTGAATTGGTGGTGAACTGAGGCCAAAAGTCCAATATATATGCATACATATATATAGGTATGTATCTCTGAGCTAGAAAAGACTGCGGATGTCTGCAAGTGCACAGAGACTGTCTGACTCGAACTCTTCCTACATCAGCCACCTGCTGCTTAAGTAATAGGACGAGTAAAATACAGTTGCAGAAGAATCCTGTTCTTTTTACTTTCCAGACAGAAAAGCATTGCAGCCAATTTTTGAAAACGGAGCGGGAAACAGAAAGGAGGCAATAAGAAAAACCCTCTAGAGATTTGAAGTGCTTTTCCTCGTAGTTGTTTGTTTACTGTACTGTCTGAAGGTATTTTGCTCTTACAAAACAGAGTAAAACTGCATTCCTCCAAACCATTAGAAAATATTGCTACTTGGGCATAGCCCAAAAATTTATTGCAAATTACGGGTTGACCAGGTATATCAGAAGATCAAAGAAGCAATTGGGTGTGAAATGATGCTAAAATAAATACCTCTTTTACTGCAAATCGTAAAGTAATTCACTCTTAATTCCCAAATATATTTATATGAATTGAAGATTTCTCTTTTCTTGTTTTCTTTCTTTCTTTTTTTTTTTTTTAAGTCTTCTTTCTGGTGTTTTCTCAGTAGAGGTTTGGTATTCCTGCAGGTTTTTTTAAACTTGGCTTTCTGTAATTCTTAAGGGGCTTCTCCAGATGTTGGATGCTCATTAAAATGAATTCTGTTCCAGTTCAAAAGTCTTTGGAGAAGCACCGAGTAAGGCAACAGTCCATTGATTCCCTCATATTAGACTCAGTGTTGGGTTCATTTCATGTACTTAAGTTCAGCAAGTAAAAATGTGCAGCTGTTAGCTCATTTCTCATGAGTGCTTGTGGCCAAAGACTTTTATGTGCTATTGCAATTATTTACAGTTTTTGTTGTGGTAAAGATAAAGGATGCTCTTTGTTTCCTTCAATCATTGTCCTGTGAATCTGATGCACCAATGATGAATTGCTTTTAAATCCACAATGACAAAACTGAGTTTTCTGCCATTGGCGAAAGAGGTTAGAAACAACAACATGACCAGACTTTGCTGAGTCTGCTGAGTAATTTGAGCATGTTTAGATTGGCTTGTTTTTATGTTTGGGAGAAGGCAAAAAGAGAACAAGAGTCAATTTTTAAATTCATTTTAAGATCAGGGTAATCCCACATAAAGTAAGAACATGTTACAATGGAAGGAAGTAAATTCAAGAACACAGAGGTTATGTCCTACTTCCTTTGCTTTTTACACCAGCACACAGTAATTTAATAGACTGCTCTGAAGAAGTGGATAGGGGGAATGTCATCCCCTCCCCCCCCGGAAAAAAAGATAAATAATTACTTTTCAGATTTGATTGCTAACTGCAACCATATTTTTAACCTAATGCATGCATAGTTAACCAGGTGTGTAACTTTTGGATTAGCAGGTTGGATTAGGACTCCGGTAAACAGCTTTATTTTTAACCTGGATGCTTTTTCTGTTTATTAAAACAAAGTGATTTCTATTATCTTGGTGAGACCGTGATAATGTCAAGGGAATTGTCCGTTTTAAAACACTGCATGTTAAACAAGCTTCTAGAGTGTAGAGCTAAAACATGACAGATTTATAATTAATACTCAGATATTTTTTACACCAGTTTTAAGTAATCCGCCTGCAAAAACTACGGATTGTTGATTTGCATGTGAATTTTATTTCAATCTTGCTGCTTCATGACCATCAAAAGAAAAAAAGTAGTTCACGTTAGAGCTATTTCCATCAATTGGAAACAGTCATGAAGGAAATCTTTTTTTTTTTTTTCCTAATGAGTGAATTTTACCAAGACAGTTCATGTGTCGTTACGCACTAAGACATTCATTATTGTAGCCATGGTATGCTGGATAGTGTGATAGTGAGAATATCTTATTTGTTATATCTTCTAATACGTTAAATCTTATTGCATTAGATATTCTTTACTTTTGGCCTGCTTCCATTGAAACGAGTACCTTTGGATTTTCGTATTGGGAAAGAATACAAATTCTCTTGACATAAAATATACAAGATGCTTCTGGCTGGCTGACTACAGGCAGCATTTGAGGACACTTTTAAAGGCCTATTTGGCACAAAGAAAGTTGGAATGTGTACAGAAGGAAAAGAAATTATTGAACGGAGAACGATTACACTTAAACAAACATACAAAGACATAATGACAAAGCCACCTAAAATAAAGACATTTAGCTTTAAGCTTGAAAACGTGGTTTGAAAATAGCTTTCCTATAGCTTACCCCATTTTCATGGCTTACTGGGAAAATTGTTTGATTTCTCAGTGAAACCGGTGGTAAATTCTTAAGGCCTGTATGCGTTAGACCTGAAAGACTCTAGACATTTATCTATGTGAATAAATTACCACAATGCCGGTTACCTCTAATCAAAGGGCTCACATCTACACTTCTTTGCAATCCTTTGGTACTCCATGTGCACATCTTTTGTTCTAGAATAAATGCAAGGAATATTTACCATTGGCTTACTTTGCAATAACTGTTTCCTGTTCCCAACCCTAACTACGAGGGCACACAGAGTGGACCAGAACCACTGTTACTTTATGTAACTGTCACTGATATCAAAGGTATTTTTTCAGTGACTTAGCTGGGGGGAGGGGGCTGGATTAAAGCAGAAGTGAATTGGGCTAAATTCACACCACACCTGACATCACTTAGGGTTGAGTGTTTTATCTGTGAGTACATCTGGGAGCCATGCACATGCATGTCCAAGGACAGAATCTGGTCCTTTAACTCTTTGCCAGAAGGTAAGGATTTGAAAAAGTCCCAGTGGCCTCATGGTTGTTACTCATTCTAATGAAACTATCCTAGCACTAAGAGAATTTATTTGTAACATATATTAGGAGTTGTCTTTTTTTCCTCAGAAGGCTGCACATGTGCACAGCAGCAGTCTTATGGTGGTTGGCAGGTATCCTTGCCTCACTCAAGCATCAAAATGTTGCTTTTTTGCCTGAAATTCCAGCACAGGGAAAGATTATACTCATGGTTGCCATCTGGTTGGCCACGTTCTTTTGTTTTCAGACAGCAGGGAAAATCTATATCGAATGGATAAAGAAAGTTTTTGAAACCTGATTTGACAGTACTGCTTGTTGTGTACAGTTGTGTTTCAAATCCTTATCTTTTTTTTTTAATTATTTAAAAAAAATATAACACTACTTGCATTTCAAGATATGAAACATCTTAACAGAATAGACATGAGCATGAGGATACCTTTTATAGATCTACTCAGAAGATGTAACTTCCTTGCAACCTTATTTTCTTGGAAAACTTTCTACCCTGCTTTGGATGAGGATTTTTTTGCTGATAAATATTTAGATATAATTTTCATACTGTTCCTCTGTTCCTCTCTGTTTCTTTTCATGAAAGCTATATTTTTCTGCATTTCTGCAGGGCCTAACACTGAAATCTGAAATTTTAGCTGCTCAGGTGTTCTTTTAAACGCTAAGGGCATGATGTTTGGATCAGCACACAGCTTTCATTAGCCAAATGTGTATTCTTTATGGCATCTATTATTCTTCCACAAGTACTATTGAAACAATTTATGTCATATCTTTTTAAAGTTTCTTTCTCTGATTTTACCTCTCATATTGGCTTCAATTTATCAAAACGATGTTTTCATTTCCTTTCCTGTCAATGTATCGCATCTACATTGAGGATATGATTCAACATACTGCTGTGCTGCAGAAATCTGTACATCTCCATGATTCTCTACTTATTCTTATGGAGAGAGTGTTGGAATATGTCTTTGCAGGCATTACCTTTGCATGTGCATCAGGATGTCAAGAAATGCAGTTCTCTGTGTGCTGAATGACACTGTAAAATATGATCATTTCTATGAGGCCCTGGTGAACCTGGAGATCAGCGTACTGCAAATTCTGTACTCGTAATAACTCATAATCCTGCCTAAAAGACTTTGGAGCCAGATCTTCTTCCTTTCCTGAGCCAAAGGATAAAACTTTATTCCTAACAATTTTTGCATCCCTTCCTTTTGAACAGAAGGAAAACTGAAAATTTCACAGAGATTGCATTCACAGCAAATAAGAAGGGCTGATGTTCTTTGATCCCTGTAGTAGCCTTGGGATGGAGTAGTAATTTAGATTCTCATTACTTCAGGCCAAATTAAAAGATGGTCTACCTCACCTTACTGCAGATGGGAAGATGGATGACCTTAGCAGGCATCAGTCCTTTCAGAGTTCCTGTGTGCTTATGACATGATTCCCTCTTCTCTACCACCCACTCACATCTGTTTAAAGATTTGGTATAATTCCATATATCAGCACAACTCCAGAGACTTCTCTGAGCTCCCCTTCATGGTGTCTTGCGAGCTAGAAGGAGTTACTTTGGCACCTCCTGTACTTGCTCCCCGCTCATCAGGAAATACAAGAGGTCTCAATAAAGGTGTTGGCTGCTTTTCTGGCTTTTGTGTGTCCCCTGCTGAGAGCTTCCAGGGAAGCTGGCGTTGATCTTGGAGTGGGAGCTAGTTGTTTGGGTCACTAACCCTAATTTAGACTTTCTAAAGGAGACTTCCTGAAGGGCAGCATGAGGCATCATTATGGGTTATAAACAGCATGGTAATGCTGTCTAAAACAAGCAAGCTGGTATGCTTTGGGTTGAGTCTGGATGTCTCTTTTTATGTAAAGTATTTACTCTTAGATCAATAAAGTAGTGCTTCCATTTAATACATTTTTATTTTACATTTTTTTCTTCCTTCACATAGGATAGGACATAACACTGACCCTTGCAGAACTACTACTACAGACACTCAGTGTTGATTTTTTAGATGCTGTTTAGCCAAATTGAAGGCTGTTTAAAGTGTTGGTGTAGATAAAACACAGAAACACGGCTAAAATATTGAATGGGACACAGGAAAGCATGATTATAAATCCTGGATTCCAAGTTCCCTTGTTCCAGCTTTCTTTTTTAACACCAATGATACTGAATTATGAACAGTCTTCTTGAATTATTATGCACTTCATTTTCCTAAATGGGCAGGTGAAAAAGATGATGTAACAGGCACCAACTGGTTATGCTAAACCTTCCATTAGTATCTGTCATTATAGTATTTGTTCAGATGTAACAGCTAAGGAATATAGGGGTTTGACCATTTTGGTCAACTGGCATTTTCTAGTTGATATGTACTGCTCGTCTCATACTGCTGTTAGATACATGGAAAGGAAGCTTATAGACTGGCCTCATCTAAACATTACTGATAGTTCTAGTTACACGGTTTGATGCAGAAAACCACTCAAGCATGAGTATTTTTAAAACTGAAAAGCCCATCTGATTTTAACCATGCTGTGCTGATGCCTAACAAATTTATCAAGGACCTTCCCAAAACCTTTTTTAGCCCCACAGGTGTTTTACACCCTACAGGTCTCACTGAAGTCACTGCCAGGTTCTCTTCAGCACACATGAAAATCGCGAAGACAGGTACAGAAGATTAAAATGTTGGGTTAAGAGCTACTCTTGACAATACAACCAAAACCTTTAAAAAGATTGAAGCGTCTGTGTCTGTTTTAGAAATCTGCCTGACATTAAACAAAATGGTTTTATAAATCTGAGTCTAGGGTATTCCCTGCCTATGACTGAAATTTTGTGGCTTAGAATGGGTTTTAACTACCAGATTCTACTATATATATACCGTGTGTAAAGTTATCAAGAAAGAACATCGTATTTTTATTTCTAAAATTCAAATGGTGCTGTCTTCAGTAATATTTATTTCAAATGTACACATTGGCAAAATTGTTTCACGATCAGCCTACAAAACATCTTTCAAAGACTACCTAGCATCTTCGTTACTTTGAATATTTACTGAAGTCGTGCAATGAATAATGCGCTGGTGCTGTTCCACCTGCATTTTCTGGATAATGATTAGGCTCCAGTCCTGCTTTTGCAAACACTTAAACATGAGTGTTACTCTGCCTCTACTCCTATTGCCCACTGTTTTGTGCTAGCTTGTGTAGTCATGTAGATAAACAGAGCAGAATTCATAGACTTCTACCACAAGCTAAATAAAAAAAATATGACTTAATCTGTATCTGTTCTCTGATACTGTTCATGTGCTCTTGTAACAGGAGATGAATTGAGGTGGGTGTAGGAAGTGGATGGGACTTTTAAAACAGTTGTCATTTTATATCAATTTAAAACATTCCTGAGGCTAACACTCAATAGCTTCAGATTAAAAATGAAAACACCAAAGATAAATATGGGAGGCTTTTTATGACTGTATTTATGTCACTGATGGATGGGAAGCTCTACTTTTTGAAAGTACTGTGGCTAGTCTTTAAATTACTCTAGTATTATTTCCTAAATTTATCTTGAATCATTAGAAAACCATCTGCTAATCAGACAGTCTGAATCTGTATGTTCTTAATAAAATTAAGCATTAGATTTACGCAAAATCAAGCCATTGGAGAGGGAAGCCATATGTAAGAACTAAATAAGAAAGGAATTCTTCTGATGATGCAGAATACTGAACATTGCATGTTTTTCAAAAAATGAATGCCAGATCTAAACTGTCAGGAGTTAATTCTATCTGTGCTGATTTACCTATCAGCATAACTAAATGGCCAAAGCCACCTTTGTATGGTTTTTCATGGGATGGCATACACAGTTTCATATGTCAATATGTACACACCACACATATATTTCCTACAAATATGTTAGTGACTGGTCTGAAGATCTTTTAGGGAATTAGACTCATTGATAACTTCCTACCACCTGCAGACCCTGTGTAGTCAACCCTATTATGTAGCATTTGCCACCAATAAATGCCAAAATGCCTAAGATTTTAAATGGGATGTGATGCACACACATAAAGCTGAAAGAAGAAAATCATGCAGATGAGAGTTGCACCATCTAGGATTACCTCCATAGCAGAACTATCATCCTCTATTTGTATGCACACACATTCATGGTCACAAAAGCACTTTGGGATCATTAATAATGAAACGGCTTAGATCATCAATATATGTGGTATTTGAAGAACAGCCTTTTTGCTCTCTTTCAAACCAATACAGGTAGTTTGTTTCTTAGAATGTGTTTCTAGGTCTTTCTATGGCCTTTGTAACTGCTATATGAGCATGTCTGATGGATATGAATGTGAAAACGTTCTGAAAGAATAGGACAGTATTATAACCTTCATTTGCTGAATTGTTCAGTAACACTGAGTCAACCGCGATCATCACAGAACTTCAGTTCTCAGCCTGAACCAGTTACTCACAGAACTGTCATTTCTTCATTTCACCAGAGCATTCTGTCAGATAATTAATTCCCTTTCCAGCAGCCTCTAAGCTTGCTTTAAATGTCTTCTGTCCTTCTAGCCAGTTCCAAATGCACTTTTGCATAAAGTCTGATGACAGTACAGACTTTAAGACTGAATAATTTTAAAAGAAAATTTGCACAAAGCATCCAGGAGAAAGAGGGAGAAAATGCACCTTCCTAAATATTTTTCTCCTCTAGAATACAAATTGCTCTATGTGGCTGCAGACTCCATCCATGAGAAGGAACTTATTTAAAATTAGGGCCTCAAAAGGCAGCAATGAGAGTTAGAATGAGCAGAGATGTTTAACATAAGATTTGTAATGTCTCAAATATGAGGCACAAAGATTAAGAAGCTATTTATAGTATGCTAATACAGATGATTTATAATGAATGTTTAGGTGTTTAATGAAGGAAAGCTGCTTGATAAGGAATTCTATTATTTTTTTTCTTTTCTTTTCTTTTTTTTTTTTTTTTACAACAAACTAGAGTTGATCCTCACTAGCTTTCAGAATTTAAGGTTAAATTTGCCTGTGGAGTTGACATATCTAAATTAGTATTACAATATTCACACAGTTTTGTAGGAAGCTATGTAAAGAAATGATGAATATTAAATCCTGCTTTAAATAAGAAACATAATGATGCTTCAAAGGAAAAACACAAACATATTTGGAAGGAAGGAAATATTTTACTTGACTGACAATTTCTCTCTTTCAAATTAGTCTCAAACAAACAGAATGAAAATCAGGTGTGGACTTTTGTTTGGGAAACATGAGGGGAATCATTTCTGATCATTAAGAATGGGTCAGAAATTTCCTTGGCTAATCAAATTTATCTCCCTTTTAATATTACTTGTTTTATGAGTCTTATTAAGCAGATTTATGAACTGAATACTTCTTTTGAACTTTTATTGCTAAATCAAGTTGAGATATCTCCAAAGAAAATATTATTGTTATTAATATTGAGTTTGTGTGTCATCTGACTAGAGACCAGCCCATGTTCATTTAGTCTATCCCAAGTTTCTCATATTATCGTCTACTTGACTAACTAATGCCTGAGCTTAACAAAATTTTCTTCTCTGTTTTCTTCTCAACAAATCCTTACATTTTTCCATTTACTTGATTTTTCATTCACTCAGTACTTCTCTTTCTTCCGTCTTTGGATCCACCATTGCTTCTGAAGCATTCTCTGGCTATGTTTTCTATTGCATCTCCTCCACCATTTACAATGTCCCTTTCTTTTCTCCTCTCACACCTCTCACCTTTTCCTCCACCTTCATGGTGTACCTGAGTGAGGATGAAAGATGGAGGGGTGTTTATAGACATGTGCTTTGGAGGGAAACGGCATTTCTGATTCTGTAAGAGCTTTAACATTTCTCTAGTGTGTCAGTCAGAAGAATTATACAATCTTGGAAGTCACTTTAAAAATACAGGAGAGCAAGACAGAGTATTGTGGACTATGCCTTGTTCAGATTTTTCTCAGCTGAGTTTGTTTGGAGGCTCCTGGAGTTGACATGTGCTACCCTTTTGCCCAGCTAAGTGAAGTATTCTATTCCACTCTTCAACACAGACAGAAAGTGCATGACAAATGCCTTATATAATAAAATAGTTTTCACTTAAAAAATGCAACTCGTATTAGTATAAAAGGGTTTTGAACAACCAAATAACATTTATGCTCTGTAATGTTCATACAAATATAATGAATATGCATTGTCAAGAGGAAATATCATTAAATTATATATCAACATAATTTTTTGCATGCACATATTTGTTTAGACTGTGGAAAAAATAACGAAAGCTCTGTGTGAGGTTTGGGAACAAAATGTAGTTACTTTATTTTATTAGAGGTATGATTAGAAAACATAGAAGGGAGAGAAGAAAAGTCTCAAAGAGGAACTGAATAAGGCAGAAGGTCAGTCAATTGCAGATTTTTTTTTCCAGGAGGCAGAGGAGACAGTGTGGAAGGGGAATTAATCCCATTCAGTGGCAACACAAAGAAAGGTATTGGAAAAGAAAGACATCTGCTAGCTAAGGAGAACACAGGTTGGCAAGAGATGAAGTGGGACAACTGGAGGAAAGCTTCTTTAACAGCTTAGAGGAACATATTTTAAATGCTTTTTTGGAATGGAACAGACTGAAGATTTCAGTACATTTTGATCTGAATATGGAAAGATGATGCCAAATTAGGAAAAACTGAACTTTTTGGAGTGGGATTTAATCTCAAGGAATGAATATATTCTAGATGAATGGTGGAAAAGGGCATATAGTTTTATTCACAGCTAGGCACATACTTATTAAAGTGAAACTGAGCAAGATTCCAGATTTAAGCTCAAGCCCCATGCTCTCAGCCCCAGGTGTGTGGAAGTTGGATGTGACTTGAGGAATTTCCTTGGTTAACAGTGTTGATTAACAGTGGCCTGATTACTAGCTGATGAGACAATGATTTTTGATATAATAAGCAAATGTGGGGTGATACATCTTGTCATGACTGCAGTGGAAACAGCCATAATGTAAAGGAGTGTGTTTACTACCTTTTTAAGATGCTAATCCCTTTAATAGAGGACTTCATCTTAAGAGAACTATTTTGAAAAAAAGTCTAGAGGTAGAGATAAAGAGCAAAGTAGCTAAAGCTGAAAGGCACTACATTAATGGTGAGATCACAAATTGCACCATCCTCCAAGCTTCTAAGAAGACAATCCAAACAATTTTGCCTAATTTCTTTAGCCAGTGACAGGCATGCTTATGTTTTTCCTCAAAGATTTACATAAATGAAAAGTTCTGTTACTGTGGATGCCTTGAAGTGTTTTCCTCCTGGTTGAAGTTAATAAGTATGTCCCTGTTTTCTTCTTGGGGCTTTCAGGGATTTGCCTTAGTCCCCAGGAGGACTTAATACTTTGAGCAAGCTGCAAGCACATCTCACAACACACTGGCCACAGTGACTTCAACATGGAGCTCCATTTTCTCTGTCTTTCAAACAATGACGGAAGGAGGACTTGTATACTTTTTGCTTAGTAAATGAATATTGTGCCTGAATGTTGTACTTACACAAAGAAACAGCAGATGTGAGTTTCAGGTTTTTCTGTTTCAAAGCACCAATTCCCATTTCCTTGAAGAGTGCCCTAGACGTGCTACTTTGGAAGGGGATATCCATCAGTCTCTCTGTTGAAGTACAGTAGAGCCAGGAACAGAGAATACTAGAAACAGCCTTCTGACAACATCTGGAAAAAAAAAAATAAAATCTATGTTTCTATTCAGTGAGTGAATGAGAATACATTTCTTGGCAGGCTCCACCTGGAGGGACAAGTGGAAGGTAAACTGGATTTTATTAGATTGCTGAATGAGCAAAAGTTAAGAAAGGGAAGGGACAAGTCTCCAGGCAGGCTACATCTTACTGGGCTGAAGAAGGAGAAGGTGGTGGCTGCTGCAGCTTGCACAGCACAAACTGTGCAGTGGGAAACTCCTTCTCACTGTGGGTGACTACTCAATGCACAGCTTAAGTGGAGAGGGGTTTGGTGAATGATTAAAAGATAAAGACGTTCCCTTTCTACATGTTCTCTTCAGTATGGAAGGGGGAAGTCAGTTTATTTGAACTTAATTGTAAATAATATGATCCCTAAGCTCCTATATATTTTTACTAGATACTTTTACAGAGGATAAAACATGTTCCTCTAGACTGAATATATTAAAAAAGTCCCCAACATAACAAACACATCTATGGAGGAAGAGGTGCCTGAAAGCCAGATATATGAAATTACAGGATAAGGGCCCTTAAATATTGCTCCTTGTGAAAGCTGGCTTTGCACAGCAAAAATGAAGGAGTAGACTTGATTTATTATTAACAGTGAAATAGAAAGACCACCAATGAACAACTTGAGAAGATTTATAGCAAACATTACTTCTGCAGGATTAGATGACGTGATAGTTTTTATAATACTGTGAACTTTGTAAGACAGAATAGAAAGGGACAGCTTTCTTCTTGGGAACAGAAATTTCCACAACCAATCCCTCAGTCTTCTCTTTTGTTTTCCAATAGGGTAAAATGGATTTAATATTAGAAATATGTTCTTTCTGGATCCAATTTCAATCTAGGCCACACTCTTTAAATAAGAATCTATAATCCAACTGACCGCTCTTGCAAAGTTCCCTGTAATATATCTGTAAACCAAAATACGTGTGCAAGCACAGACTGCATGAGTTTAACTAAATTGGCTTGAAACACACATATTTTGGCTAAGCGAGTGCAGGATTTTGTGCAGACAATGTCTATATCACCTGCCTATGAGTTCTGTTTTAGTTAGGAAATATCTGAATGGAATGTCTGTGAGGGAGGAGAAAATTCAGTTATAATCAGTTATTAGAAAGTTTTTAACGCAAACCACATTATGGAGGGAATAACTATTAATTCTTCAACTGGTTACTATGAAAGCTGCTAAAAATCTGAGACTTCTGGAAACAAACAAACAAACAAACAAAATTTGCTGAGAAATATTTTTTCCATTTTAATAGGAATAAAATAAGAAGTATCCACAGAGATAAAGAGAAAATCATCTTTCAGTGTTTAACACTTTAATTTAAAGCATTTCAAGAAAAAAAACCAAAATCTGCTCTTAATTATGTATGGCTTTCAATAAGTCAAAAGAGGATAGCACATGCATATCCAAAGGATAGAATTCAGTTCTGGACATAAGGAAAAGAAGAGACTTGAGAAATTGCAAACTCCATATAGCAGCAGCATCATTATTGTAATAACACATGTGGTTGAATTTTAGAAAGTGCTTGCAAATGTGGTGACAAATGATAAATAAATCAGAACAAGTGACAGAAAATGCAACTGAAGATTATTGCTGTTCAGTAACAGGCACAGTGCAAGGTCATCTGCAAATTTATATGTATATATATTTAACTCATAAGTTTTACAATAAAATCTTATTTAAAGTTTCTAGCATTAAGAAACACTTAAAAGTGTGAATTCGTGCATGAAGAAAGTCATTGTATAAGCATAAGAACTGTGAATTCCTTTAAATATCATATCTTTCTAATTCATATTGCACCTCTATAGTTTCTGATTGAGAAGACATTGCTGTATGTGTCTGGTTGTGCTTATGACTCCTTAAATGACCAAGTGTCCATGTTGATAATTACCAAGCTGTAGTGAACTTGTCTAAGAGCTGTTGGCAAAACTGTTCTACTTCCTTCCACCACCTGCAAGTGCAGAACACAAGAGAGAACTAAAATGAAATAAATAACAGCTGTTCTTTTCCCTGCTTGATAAGTTGGTCTTATACCAGAAATCTCCATGAGAGTTCAAAGTATTGGAGACAGGAAGATAGGAAGGCGTCATGAGCTGTGTTAACTTGAAATAGTTCATAGAAAGGGTCATGTGAACAGAAGGGCTGTTGATGACTAAAATCTTGCAATCTGTTTTTGTGGCCCTAAGGGAAAATTACAGTAGTTCATCTTCCTAGAATAAGGCTGGGTACTTTATAGTGATGTTTGGTAACTAAATAGACTGTGTAGCTCTTTTTAACTTCTAGATAACAAAAAAGATCAATTAGATTATAAAGAGTTATATTCTACAATTCTTATGAAAAACAATACTGTCTTGCTTTAAAAACACAGATGCATCTGTTTAAATGAACTTCCCATAGAAAGGCAAAGCTGGACTGTTCCATGAGGCTAGGGTGAAGATTTATAATCTTTTGGCTTTCCCACTGTAATGCAAAAGTTAGTCCTGATCTTCAATAAATCCTGGATTCCTTTTTAATGTAAATATATATGGAAATTGTCTGCATATGCATATTTAGAATTTCAGACTTGTCAAGCAGCATTAAAAATATCTCATTCTGAAAATACCAGAAATTAATATTTTGATTTTTAATTTTGATTTAAAAGACTTGATGCAAATATATAACATATCTTCCATCATCTGTGTTTTACACTACTCAGATTATGCACCTTATAAAACAAAGACAAGATCTGAATTACAAATGTTCTACAGTCCTCCAGTGAAAGTATGGTAATTGACGTCGAGGGTTATAATCTGTATATTGGACTAATTTCTTACTAAGAAAAGATTGTACTGGAGAGAGAGCTTCTCCAAAGGCTGTTCTGCTTGTCTGTCCATCTCAGTGCCCAGTGAATCTCAAGATCAATCCTGATCTCATCTGCATTCACAAAAATCCTAAATATGTTTATTTTAGAAGTTAGGCAGATGGAGCTGGCAAAACCTTGCATTTCTTTCTTTTATTTATTCTCATACAGTTATACTGCTATAATCCCATTCATCAGATTATCCTTTATTTCCTGAGACTTAAGTCATGCTTCTTCCTTCATATTTTAAATCAAAGTTGATAGTGACTGGTAAGAAGGAGAAGGGAGCAGGTTTCTGCTGATGATTCAGAACTCAATAACATGGACGCACCAGTGGATAATCCTCCATGATTCATACGTTCTTTCATGATTTCAAGCATGCTTGCTATACTTGAAAGGAAAAGACTGAGTATTCATTTCAAATATCCTAGAATACAGATACCAAATAATAATCAAACCATCCTTAGTCTTCATTTTACAGAGCTCTCTAGTTGCTAATAACTACATAATTTTAAAACGTTTTTGATCTTTGGATGCAGAATGGAATGCCCTGACTTGGATCATGTCTGTCACTTCAATTTTGCTAGAAATAGACAACGCTGATGTGAAATTCACATTAAAAACTAAAAAGAAACAAGCAAAAACTAAACAAACAGAGAAACCACAACTATATGCTTGAAGAATACCAGTTGCTGTTAAAAATTTATTTGTAAAATGTTCAAAGAATAAGTCTTCTGCTCATTATCTCTGCCAAGGATAAATGTTGGCTAGCTCTGTTGGCATGACTGCAGGAAACACAGACCCCAACAGAAACAGAAATGTACATCACTGCTATTTCTCCCTTTTTTGAGTCAGAGCTGCATATGCTATTTCACATGCTATTCAACGAGGCCAAGGTTTGCATTCTTGTGTGGATGTACCATGGCTGGTTAAAATGTCCATCGTAGCTGGGGACATAGCTTTATACTTTGGATGGTTTGTACAGTAAAACTGAATTGGTTTGGACTTTCCTAGGGTCAAGCATACTTTTTCCATTCAGTACAACAGCATAATGTTGCAAACAAGATATTTAAAAATATTTTTTTCAATAAAATTAAGAACAAAAGTTCTGGAGAATGTTTCTATTGGTAATAACCTTTGCAAAACCCCTTTCTTTAAGGAAATAGAAATGTTGAGCCCAAACTAAAATATTTGGCATCATCCTTATGTAGATAAAAGCACTATATTTTTTTACCCAAATGATCATTCAATTTATTGTGGTAATTTAAATCATTAACATGTAAAGAATTAGGAAACCTACTGGCCATTTGTTGGCTTTTTGCAGTTTCAGCTGAACATCATCCTCATGCCAAGGATATATATATGACAATAAAGATAACACCTATCAAGGCATAGTAAGCACAGTTCATAAAATTTTGCTTGGGCAACTGCACAGAGTGAAGCTGATCCCAGGTGAAATTTATAGGTCTTATTCACACTGAAAATTGCTTGATTATTTGTAGAATCCTGCTAGATAATGATCCAAATGAGCCAACATTCATAAGTGCTAACAGCTGAGAAAAATAAATCTGCAGTTCTAATAGGACTTATGACTGCTCTGTCATAATTGAGAAGTAATGCTGAAGTTCCCTTCCATTTACCAAGTGGCTTTGCATTTGTCTTTGTGAGAAGGCAGGTGAATACATTATTTGCACACACAGTCACACTCAAATACACTATTTTAAGTAAAATTAAAATAATTGCAAGTAAAATTAGAGTTATAGCAATGTTGCTGATAATACTTACATCAGTCTGTTCAGCCAACAGATGGTCAAGGTATAAAAGAAGTGTTCAGAGAAGATAATGTGGCAGAAAAGCTACACTGTTTCTAATCATCCTTTGTTCTGTGGAAAATCCTGGGGACATAGCAGAGCCCTTTTCTATGAGGAACTCATAAGAACTTCTGTATGAACCTGGCGTGACTCTAGAAATCATTACTACAAATGAAATGCACAAAGGAACAGTAACAACTGCCCAAGTTCAGATATTATTCTTCACAAAATTCTAAAGAATCTCCTGCAATGTTATGTAATGTCTTCCTTAAACGTGCTTGGGAACCAGGGCACTGGAGGGCACCATGTAATGACACCAGTTTCTAAACAAGTTTGCAGTAGTGGGAAGATTAGCAGAAAGGTGATGCACTTGGGCTGACTCAGCAGGAAGCCCAGCGTCCCAAACCTTCTGGAGTTCTTTGAAGTGGTCAGAAAACGTGGGGATGAAGTAGGTCTAGCTGACAGAGTCTACCTCAATTTCCAAAAGGTTTCTGAAATGTTCCCTAAACAAAAGCTTTTGAAGAAACTAAGCAGCCATAACATGAAACCTAGGAACTCTTACATTTTGTAACATACGGTTGTTTAAAACAGGGGTTCGGAACATATGGTTAGCTCCTGTAGTGAATGATCATTATCAGTGAAATTCTGCAGAGGCTGGTGCTGGAACCATTTGCATAAATGACCCAAAGAAAAAATGAGAAGTTATCTGACAAAGTTTTGTAAGCTATGACACTATTCATACAAAGGTTAACTGAAGAAATTGCAGAACATTATGAGACTGAGTGGCTGAGCAAAGAAATAATAGATGAAATTCTTCACAGATAAATTTAAAAAAAAGGTACATGTGAAGAATCACCTTAACTTCACACATAAAATGATAGGGTCTATCATTACTGCTAAGGAGTAAGACCATCAGGTTATGATAGATACTGCTATGAAAATGTCAGCTCAGTGCTCAATATAGTCAGAAAGGCCATCTAAATATTAGAAATAATTGAGAAAGCAATAGAGAAGAAAGTAGAAAATGTAATTTCACCATCTGTGCCATTGTGCCAATTTATGCTGTCTCAAAAAGACCTTGAATACCTTGTGCGCTTCTGGTCTTGCCATTTTAAAAAGGATGGAGTAGAAATGGGAGAGTTCCTGAGAACACAGCAAGGATGATCAAAGATACAGAATGATTGCCACAGGAGGAATGACTAAGTGAACTTCAATCTGCAAAAGACATGACTTTAAATAAATAAAGAAATAAAAGTATGTGATACCAAAAATATCTTGGAGAGATTGCCAGTGCCCTAGGGAGAGGCAACAGCCATTCTCTTTCTCTTCTAATAGAATAACTACAGGGCAGCAAATAAAACTGCAGAAGCCAAGCTCAGAACAAACAAGGTAATTCTTCACGTAACAGGTATTTGAGCTGTTGAGCAGCTTACCACAGAATGTTGTGGATGCTGAAAGTTTACAAGATCAAGAGGAGACCAAAGAAGATGAACTCACTGAAGTGTTCTAAATACTTAGAAAATACATCTGGCTAAAATTCTTCAGCTGAGAATGTTTGGCAACTGCAGATGTAGGGAAGAGTATACTTACCTTTTTCACATACTTTCTTGGGTATCTCAGCTTCTGTTAGGGACTGGTTAGTGGACTGGAAGATCTTTTGCTCTTACCAAGTATGCCCACTCATATTCATACTGAGTTTTAAACTACTTCTTTTTTTTTT
>VXAA01004394.1:546520-574625 GCA_013399115.1 Anseranas semipalmata | reverse complement strand
TTTTTTTTTTTTTTGGAGGAAAAGAGAGATTTCAAGTGCAGGGATAGTTAATTTTCTCTCTGTGTTTTGTTGGTGGTGGTGGTGGTTTTTTTTGTTGTTTTTAATATTGGGTTTTCTTTCTAACAGTCTGTCTAGGCATCTCTTGTGCTGGTTGGTGAACCTGATCAAAATAAATATTAGTTTTAGCTTAAGGAAGTTAAATTTTGGATATGCTTTTCAGTCACTTTCCCACACTTTGAGGAAAACTGAACAAAGCTTCTGTTTTCAGCTGAAAAAAAGGGAAGAGGCTCATTTGCCTCTAAAGACAGTGACTTAGATAAAGATGAACCTTCCGAAGTCTGCTTTGCAGATGCATGTCTGAGATGTGTTCACAGCATTCTATAAAAGAAATTAGAATGACTAATAGAGTAAGATTTTATTTTTTGTTTCATTCTATTTGGGTAAAAGTTTCCTTTTAATTAGAAGTCTAAATGGAATTGGAGGAAAAGAAAAGAAATTTTGTTGATTAATTCTGTCTTCCTTAGTGCTTTGTGGATTATAGATGAGTTCTGCTTTGAACAAGATGAATGAAAAAGTTCCTAAGAATTGTTTTTCAGATATCAAAAATGAAAAAACATGGACTAACAGAGTTCAACACTGAAAAATTGTCTTAATCTCTCCATTTGCGAAGCAAAACATTAATTCTTGGCTGAAATTGAACATAGAATCAAGGCTCGTAAGTGTATCCACAGGTTGACTTGGCTAGAAAAATCAACTGAGAAAATTTAAAGTATGTACATAAGTGAGCAACAAAGTCAGATTCTTCCTGAAGACAAGGAAACAGCCTTCAGTTTGTTCTTAGTAAAACATCATGATGGGTTGATTTTGTCAGGCAAAGAATTTTTCCATAGAAAATGGAAAGGCATGCCAGGCTAGATCAAATAAAGAATGTAAGTGTTTACAGCAGGATGATTGAAGTCTTTCAGCCCAATATCTCCTGACACGTTACCCTTTGGTATCTTAAATTTACCAGATGTCTCTCAGTTTAACTTTAGAGTCTACTAGGAACATGGCTTATGGCTGTGGAACATGCCCAGGCTGTCCTAGTCTTCTGCCTGAGACTGCTCAGAGTTTAAAATCAGAGCAGAAGAGTGTGTGCACTCTCTGGTGGGTCAGAAGGTATTCCCAACACTTACCTAGCAGAGGCTTTTAAAAATGTGTTTGTGACCGCCTTGGGGGGGGGCGTGGTGGTGGTGGTGGTGTTAAATAAAAAGACATGAAAATTGGCATGAATCCTTTTTATAAGAGTTTGATGATTACAGCACCCCTCAGGTATGGCCGTGAGATGAAGAGTGAGGAGTTCTGGCTCCTACCTAGGGTGTCAAACCCACCTTTCTTACTTCATGCAGGAGAGATGAAATCACTCAACTGTGGGCACATGTAGATTAGTCTTCCATTGACTTTGAATCGCTTCACTGCTAAGTAATGCAAGATTTGGAGAAGAACCTAGGTTAGTCCATTTCACTGAGTCAGTCCCTCATTTGAGGAAGGCAGGTTCTGACTTCTGGTGTTGGTTTAAGGCCTATTCACTTAGTGTCTGTTTAATGTACAAGGCCAAAGAAATCCTGGGAAAAGGAACATGCAAATCTTTCCAACACACCATCTTTCCTTGGCCACCCCAACTGTGAAAGAAAAGTGTAATTCCTGCTTAGTACACAAATCCTGTGTGGATCTCAAGAGAACAGGGGCTTCTCTGAGCCATTTACCTGAGACTCAGCCTTAAGACACGGTACTCTCTGAAGTATTTCTACAGGTAAGTCCTAGGCACGAGTATGTCTGATGCATGGAGCACTTAGATTGCTTTTTGGTGATTTCTATTTTTCCCAAGTTCTACAGAGGCAGCCTAGATGCCTGAGAAAGACTCATGAACTCTACTTTGTAGCAAAAGTTTTAAAGTCAAGCAGTTTAGTAATCGATTTTTACATGCCTATGTCACTTACTGAAACTTCTCTGTTTCCATGCTTTGTTGGGACTCTGTCTCAGCATGAGCACTTCAAATATGTTGCTTGATGAGCATTCTGGGATACTGTACTGACTGATGTATTCACACCTGTAAATAGGATAATAGGTATGGTTCAGCAAAACTGACAGTGGAAAATTCATCAATTAGCTCACTAATTTTATTTTATTATTATTATTCCCTGTCCAGATTTTGTTTGTAGGTATCAGATTTCCTTGATGTGCTCCACAGAGGGCAAATAATTAAAATTCCCTGTACGTATCAGTGGATGTTGCCTAGTGTGTGATAATTGCTTAGGAGACCAGGAGATGTTGATGTTTCAGTTTATTCCAGAAAACTAGGTCACTGAGGGACATAAAATACTCATGGTGGGATATGGTGTAGAAAGAGGTACAGCAGATTTCTGCAGTGGGATATGATGTGGAAAAAGGGGTGCAGCAGCTTTCCCCTTTGTAACTGTTATGGTGGTTCCTGGAAACAGTGCATCAGTTTCGGCTAGAGGCCACCCAACTGCCTTAATGAGTCAAAATCCTGTGATTTGAGCAGCTCAGGCTGTTCTAATAGGACATTTTACTTCTTAATGAGTCTTTACTATCGCGTTCTCCTTTCTCCTCGCTCCAATTTATCAGGGTTGAATTTAATTGCTGTGATCACTTGAGGGAAAAAAAAGATAATTTGATACATGGAGTTCTAGGTTATATCAGCTAATGCATATTAATGAATTCATGCTTTTGTAATCAAGTTAATAGTGACCTCAGACCCTGCTAAATATGGCAAAAGCCAAGTAAAACAGAGCTCTAACAATTCTGCAGACAAAGTGCGGATTTTCACATAATGTAAGAATTCCATTTGGGGCCTATTTATTTTGGTGAATTGTCCTGAAGAATGAGAAATAACACAGTATTTATATAAATAAGAATGTATCCTTTTTTTAACTTCATCTTTAAAAAAAAATAATGATTCTTACATGGTTTAAAGAAAATGATAGGCTTTTGAAAAAGATAATCTTTGTAGTTCTGACAGCCTCAAACAAAGCAAAAGCAGATCATGCTTAGATTCTAATTTATCACACAATTTAATCCAAGTTTCAAGTTATATCCTTTGTACAGGACAAATCTGACAATTTTGTGTTTTTGAAGTGATATTCAGCTCTCCCTAAACAACATAATTAGACAATAGCCTATTAAAACCTTTGGCGAAACAGGATTTGCAAGAGAATTTAGTGCATGGAATCCACTTATTCCTAACTCAGGAGGTCTCTGCCCCTATAGCAGATTATAAAGCACCCCTTCAGTAACATCTCTGCCACTGGATCCTTAGAATCATATTTCTGAAGATAGCATTCATTTGTACATCTACTGTATATATATCCATTCATTTCTGTATGCAGATGAAATCATTTAAACAGCACAAAAGGGCATATAGTTGGATTTCTACAGCCTCTTAATTCCTAGTCAAAGTGTTCTTAAGAAAAAATGTCTTAAACTTCGTATTTGTATCCAGATACGGTTTAAAAGCATACACCATTTATTAGAGACACTTGCATTGGTTTTGGACATTCACATGTCTGACTTGGCTCAGTTTAATGCTTTCTTATTTGTCTGGTGTTTTAATTATCTTCCTAACTGTGTTTAAAGACACTCTCAGAGAATGTATAAGAAAAATCCCTCTAAAAAGACATCTCAAGAAAAAAGGGACATGAATAAATTTTAAATAAGAAAAATTAGAAAATAATAAAAAGATATGTAATTAATGGAAAACAGTAATTAATGGAAAAGCAAACTAATGAGTACTGCATAGAACGTTTTACTTCTGGGAGGCTCTGATTCAGTTTAAGTCCAGATCAGTAGTAACCAGCTACGTGAGGCCTATATAGGATAAGTGTGTGGTCTTGCATGTGAGCAGATGTTGATATTTCAGAAGTCCACTCTACAACTGGAACCAATTAATACCCTGCTGGAGATCATAGAAAGGAGGCCAATGACTGAGATAAGCTTGGAGACTAAACTGTCCTCTGACCCAAGAGATGGCTTTCTCAGTGGCAGCTAACGTAGCCATCATTAACAAATTTGCTACTTTCAATATTATATGCATGCTTTGGGTAAACAGAGAAATTCCACATTTGCAGATGTCAGAGGCCTTTGGTGACTGTACAGTTGTTTAAAAATAGAATATGTAAAACCAGTAAATTCCAGTGTCCTTGCCTTGGTTTCATATAGTAGCATTGAGGCTAATGGTTTGCATCTTTATAGTAGTGTTGCAGGATCATGCCAGCCCAACTACTTATAAATGTTTACTTGTAATGATAGTGATAAAAGTCATACTTTAGCTGTCTTTAAATGTACATTACTTTTTCAACCCCCTTATCTGTACAGACAGGTGTAAACTGCAGAACCCTAATAGAAACCTCTTTCTACCCAGAGACAGAGAAAGCTGAAATTGTGTGGGTGGAATACTTGCTCTTTTAGGGAAAAGCTTCCAGGTGTGTGAAAGATTTCATTGTGAAGAAATGAAGGTGCTTGGCTGAACCATTTGTGTACAGTTCCATACAGTAACTTGCACATATTGGACCCACTTCAAAAAGCAATATATATAGCTTACCATACAGATAGTAGTTAATTGCTCTTTCCAGCATGTTAAATTCCAGCTTGCTCACTGGAACCTGAAATAATTTGTATCATTTGCAGGGTGGTGAGGAAGTCTTCATCTGTCCCAATTTTACATTTAAGCAGCAAGATGCACTCTGCCTGTGGAAAGTAGATGTATGATAGAAGAGGGGCTGGTTTTCTATGTAGAATTAAGACTCATGGCTTTCTCCCCACTTAGGGCATTGACCATCTTAGTTGTTTCTCAAAGCTGCAAAATTTCAGAGGCACCGGGTAACAATGAATACCCCTGCACTGAATGTCAGAGTAGGGGGGTTAATTCTAAACTCTATGAGACAGCACATGTACATATGTAAAAGGTAAATGTGGAAGATTTTTTAAAAGTAGTTAGGAGTATGTTGAAGTGACTTTCTGAAATCCTGAACAACCTCAGTTCTGACATATAAAATGGGATTATAGAATCTGTGTAGAAAATACTGGTCACTGTATATAAATTGTGCCTAAAACCATAAAGTTATTATCTCTAACATTATTTGATTTGATAAATAAACCTACAAAACCTTATTTCCTTCTGCTGTGAAATGTTTCTTCAGTCATAAGATTCATCATAAAGTTATAGCTGCAAGAGACATATTAGGTCCTCGAGCCCCTCTTATTGGCCATGGAAAAGTGTTTATTAATATTACTTTATCTTTTATTATTTGGACTTTAAAT
Source organism: Anseranas semipalmata (assembly GCA_013399115.1). Taxonomy (NCBI): domain Eukaryota; kingdom Metazoa; phylum Chordata; class Aves; order Anseriformes; family Anseranatidae; genus Anseranas; species Anseranas semipalmata. The sequence continues at coordinate 569,306 of VXAA01004394.1, read as the reverse complement.
GTCTGTGGGTGAATGTACTTTCACCTTTCATTCGTACAGTGACTAAAGATTCATGGAGACACTGGACCATGATAGGTTTATACCGCTAATATTGAGATATGAATACAGCACTTCCATGGTCGCACCACCGCCAAGGTCTTTGTGTAAAGCCCTGATGATTTGTACTGCACTGGCTGATCCATGGCAGTCCTTCTGGATTCTGTTAGAAAATCCTTTAATGACAGTGAAACATGCAACCTTTTTAATGTTCTGCAAGTGCAAAAGAATTTCTAAGACAGAGATACCTGTGTCAAGACCTGGACCACATTTATTGTGCAGGTCCCTTTTAAATACTCTCGGAATTACTTTTATCTTTATTGTCAAACATTTGTCCTCTGCAGGAGAAACTGGGACAGCCACTGATGGACAGTCTTATCTTTAAACCTTGCTTTCCTGGCAGCATTTTCTTTGTCCATTTGAGTTTTCAAACAGAGCAGGGAAACATGACCACAGGAATCCTCAGGCAATTCTTTGATGCAAATCATGATAGTAAAACTTTTAAGAATTTGCAGGCATAAAGGTATTACATGTTTGTGTTTTTGTGTTTGTGTCAAATGTTAAAACAGGTTAAGATTTCCAACACAGGGAGATGCTTTCAGTTGTTCTTTTTAGTGCAAACTGTCAGGCCTGTGAAGCCTCACAGAAGCCTAAAGCTCCTTTTTATGCATGTGTGTGAGAAGATGAAGTACAGGTTGTTAGATCTGTGATCTTACAGGCTCATCGAATAAACATACAGTCTGAATATGGTATTATATATAACAGTGCACAAATAATAGTTCAGTTCACGTGCCAATGGAATGCTTTACCAAAAACTGATAGCAATGGACATGCTGGTACAAGAATGTTGTTTTTATGGTAGGTTCATCTGTAAAACCATCTAATGGAAAAAAATACTAATTTCAAAACTCTGCAGAATACATTTTAGATGTTGAAGATTGCCATTACCACTTCTCATATCAAATTTTATAACTTTGTTATAAAATACATGCTGGGCTGTTTTACTGAAGTTAGATCTGACACTGTGTAAGTCTGGGTAAGTGCCATACACCTGGCTTTTGCATTATTATAAGCTTCTGAGCTTTGAGATGGAAACCAGCTGAGTATTGTGTTTTAGGGTACATCACTGTTTACATGGTATATCATTATTAAGTAACTTTAGCACTTCTTTCTGAGTATCAAATGAAGCCCATGGAGCAACAGAAGTTAGTAATGTAAAACAGTTGTTTCTGATACAAAGCCATTAAAATCCTTGAAAAAAAATTCTCATTGACCTCAGTGTGCTTTCAAAGAGTGACTTTTATCTAAATATTGAACAAAATTCTACTATTATGTTTAGGAGACGTTTCGGTTGTTGCAGAGAATTGTATATTGAAAATGGTCTTCATTCTGTTTCACTGCAGGTTGTTGTTTGGCTTAAAGAAAAAGAGGATACAGAGGATTTTAATACTTTGGGTCACGCAGCAACATAGCTCAAAGGCAAGGGTCTTTAAGATTCAGAAATAGGATATGACATTTGCTAGGGTTAAGCAACAAAATGCGTTTGATTGTACACAGTCATCTGCTGGGTTACATCTCATGTTTTCTAGCAGACAAGCCAGAGAGAGAACAATTGGTTGGAAAAGATATAAACAAAGGAGTTAGAAATGGCCCTGAGGCTTTCCCATTTAATTGGTGTGTGCATTTTGGATACACATAGAAGCTGTTCCCTCTTGCTTGCGTGCATTCATTGTGCTTTGCTTCATAACATTTAGTCAACGGTGTTGACTACATGTTATAGTGCAAGGAACAGAACGGGAAAGGTAACATTTTTGTCACTTGCAGGTGCTAATCGATCTACAGAGGTTGCATTAATTGCTCTTGCTAGCTGTTTTAATTAGATTTTTCTCTCATTTACACAAAATAATATAGAATATCTGAGCAAAGTAAGTGTTGTATATCTTCACTCAGTTTAATTGGAAAGAAGGTATGGGCTCAAGGCTTGTGCATAAGTAATAGTTCTGTATTCTGAACTCCTGTGTTTAAATATGTGGCAAGGAAGAAGTCAGAGCATGTATATAAGCTGAACATTTTAAATCTTATTCTTAGGATTCTTTGCTGTTTACAACGTTTTATACTGTTTTCTGTGTTCTCATTTTACTTGCTGATGCATTATTTGATGATGCTTTTCTGAAAATTGGTGAGGACATAAGCTTCTACTTTACATTGTTTTATACTCTGTTGTATTGACCTTTAACTTTGCTTCAGAGGTAGCCTGTAGCTAGGAAGAGAGACAACACATACACAATATTATCCCAGAGTAGCATTTGATGATAAAGTGAAGCATATCCAATGCTTCAGAACAGAGAGGTCATTTTCCTACTCCCCCCTCACCTGCTCCCTCTATTCCTGCGCCAGGCTACATGCCCTCTTCTCCTGCCTTGGGCCAGTTCCAGGGCATGCCAGACTCTTTGCTGAATTGATTCAACTTGTTCACATTTTGGATAATAATTTCCCTCCATTTGTCAGGCTGTTTTCCACAGTATTGAATTATGTTTGCCCAGCAAGGTGAACAATGGCTATCCAAGGTTGGGGAAGGCTAGTAGTGGCAAATGTGGTTGTAGGAGTAGGTGACAGGAGATGGATAGACCAAGACATCATTTTGAGCCATATCACATAACTTCAGTCTTGATGTTTCTTCATTAATCCATGTAATTTAAAAGCCACAGTTTAATTTCCTATATGTAAAGTTCATTATTTGCTATATAATCTAAACTAACATGGAGCATCCTCAGTTACAGTTCATACACATGAGTGTATGACATACTATTTATGAATTTATTCATAAATTCACATTATATATGAATTTAATAATTCATATTTTAATTTTCTGTTTTTATGTGCATAAACATACAAATTTAATATTAATTCACTGTAGTATTTTTGAATCCAAAGTTTCTAAAAGAAAACAAAGAAAAATTGAAAAAATACCACTGATTTAATAACAAACTGAACTTTCAGATTGATTGAAAAAAAAATTACAAAGAACAGTATGCTGGAAGTAAATTTCACATATTGGGGAATAAGATAGCTTGGTAAGAATATATTATGTGCTTTAACAAGGTGTTTTAAGCTTCTTTAAACATAAGAATCTTACCACAGCACTTTGTCAAAGCATACTCTCTAGGGCTGGGACTCCAAGCTGTGGTGTGCTCATTGCAGTAGCACGCAGGTGCCTTTGCTCCCAGGAAGACTTGGTTTTCTATACAGATGAGATTTTTCTCTTCCTACAGGGATTTCAGTTTTGTCCTAATGTTCATCAAACTCTTCTTGCAGAAATTCCTTTCACAAAACTGAGATCAAGAATATATTGAAAATGAGGTCTTAAATAGTGGCTTTTGTCAAGGTTTCTATAAAAAGCCAGGATCCAGGAGCTACACAGTATGAGCTCATACAGGGAGCTTGTACTACTGAGTATGATACTCTACCCAAGTAGAGTTTGATGATTGATAAAATATTCATGCGTAGTAAAATTATATTTTTAGCATCCAGGTAAGGAGTGACTCAGGTAAGAATATCTGTAAATAGGGTGTTTTCTGCTCAGGTGGATTTAACTAATCACTTAGAGGTGATACAAAGGGAACTTGTGGATGGAACTGTAGATACTGCTGAAAGCCTAATGTCAGCAAGGAGCCCAGAAGTGATCCTAAATCAGGTCTCAATCAACCAGTGTCATTGTGGCCATACATTCTTCTAAATGTGCTCCCTTTTCCAGCAGTGTCTCTTCATGCTTGCTCAGGTTAGTTTCAACTGATCTTCCCATGCAATGGAGCATTTTTGAAACAACGGTGTGATTCATACTTAATATAAGTGCTGGTACTTGAGTTCATATTTTGTGACCAGTGCACCTATTGCAAATGTGTGGCACCTGTAAAAATCTGTCTCCTTATGATGCCTTAACATCAAGTAGGCAAATGGTTCGGTTTGGATTTTTGTTATTTTAAAAATCCCTGCTTGCCTCACCTTTCAGAAGTTTAAATCATTTCAATTTTCAGATTCTTACGTATTATAAAGTAAATTATGTTCCTTGTCTGAAGTTCCCAGCTTTGTATTCTACTTGCGCAACTTTTTGTAAAAAGCCTTTTATGTTCCTTTGCATGATTGCATCCTAAGAGAGTCAATGTGAGGGAAGAAGATATCAGTTTATATAACTTGTGAATAAATATAGTGAGTTCAGTGCCTTTAGATGATTTTTTCTGTATCATTAACTCAGTTTTTGTATCTGTTTTCAATGTTTGTAATTAATTTGTCTGGCTGTGTATGTTGTATTTAACAGAAAATGCTGATGATTTCTTACTTTCACATTTCTTTCAACATTGTATATGAAAACTGGAGCAAACCACAAGTCTTATCTCTGAGCTCACTTAGATATAATAATAATTTAATGGCTAAGGAATCCAACTTTGAAAATTAGTAATACACAGCTATTTCTGTATTTTAAAAACCTGCCAGAGTATTTGTTCAAAGAGAATAATCAAACACAGATTTCTTTTACTCATTGTGCAGAATAAAAAGCAATGTGCTTTGAGCTCTTCAGATGCTGCATAAAAAGCTGACTATGAGTCTTTGTAATTCAAACCAGTATCCCTTATATTATCACTTCCTCCAACTTTCCATCAAATGCAGCCCTCTGTTATTATGTCTCTCTCTTGTTCTTACATACCATCCACAGCTGTTGTCATCAAAATACCAATTTAAGCCTGTCCAGGTAGGTTAAAACTGTATGTCAAAACTTCCAGGCTACCTCTTTTTCTTTCCTTTTTGTTCTTTCCTTGAGGTAAACATTTGCCATTTTTCCTTTTCTCCTAGATACTTATTATAGACAGTAAGATATAATTGCACTATATATTGCACTTTCTGAGGTATACATTAATTTGTGAGAGAACTTTCTAATGAACATCTCTGTGTCAGTAGGTATTAATTACTTTTCATGTTATTCTTGAATCAATTAACAATGTGCTAGATGTCTGTGTGTAAAATTTTACTGTTCGAGTCCCAGAGGACTAATAGCTTATCTTACATGCAATTCTAACAATGTTAATGAGCAGCAGAAAATGTAAAGGTTAAGAAAGGACAATGCTAAAGCAATAACAAAGAGTGATTTGGGGGGAATTTGACTCATTTCTCTCTTAACTCGCCTTTAAATTAAAAATACTTAATGTTTAATACAACACTGCTTGTCCAGCATCCAGTGAATAAAACTTATAGGAAAGAATTAGTGCATTGATATTTGTGCAATTTCCATAACAATATCACTTACAATTTCCAATAATGAATCAAGTGATGTTTTCTTGATGGATTTTCTACTTCAGGGTCCAAAACTATCCACTTATGAATGTTGCATTTGTGGATATTAAAAAACAAACAAACAAACAAACAAAAAAAAAAAACAGTATTATTTTGCCATTTCTGTTAAGGATTAGCATTTGCCATATGATGTCCTACCTTTCACCATTAGATAGTGTTATTGTCTGTAAAAATTACTCAGAATATGTTCTAACTGCTTGGTGATAATGTGTGCAAAAAGGATCTTTATTATCTAAACATAAGGCCATTTTCTTATATTTGCATTTTTCTTTGCTTTTTCATAGTGTGCAAGGATGACAGTGATAATCAGTAGTCTCTTTTTAATTGCCACCTTTCTCAGCTGTGAACATCTGCTATGCACAATGTCAATGACACATTTGCAAGATCATTCCCTGAAGCTGGTCTCATGCCAGTTGATCCTGCCTCAAGCACACAGATGCCTTTCTCTTGAATATTCTTAATCACTTATTTTATTTTTCCCCAGCAAACTCCACCTAAATTAGCTACTCTGGGAGCAAGAGAAACTGGAGACGAAAGAGAAAGGATTAAAAATCCTTACATTGTGCTGAGATGCAGAGAGAACTGGCAGCCTGTAGACCACCATGAAAATCATGACATTTGGAGAGTAACCTCTAAAGTTTTCAGCTACTGACAGAGATTATACAGCTATTACTATCATTATTATGCAACTATTGAGAATTATATAGGAGCTGCATTGCTAAAATTGTAACTGGGCATAGTCTGCTTCCAGTTACATCACTGTAAGTATGAAGCAAAGATCTCAAGAAATTAACCTCAGCTATGAAACCATGTACCTGAAGAATACAGTCTCTTATTTTGAAAAGTCATGAATGAGGACTGACATTGTATATGATCTCCCTAAAACAGTTACCCACATAAGGACAATGAAAACAAATTTAATTCAGGAAATACACAGTCCTTTTTTTTGCTGAACAAATAAAGCATTTAATTGACTTCCATATGGTTTTGTGGTTCCCCCTCCCCCCTTACTTTCGTATAAAAGAAGACAGCTTTTATGGAATTTCCGCTTTTATTGCTGTATTTTAAAAAATGAAAAGCGGTTATTACGAAGGAAAAGCGTAACAGGAAAACAGATCCCAATACTCTGAGCCCAAGTGCTGCTGCCACTTTTTGAATAAAAACAAAACCCAAACCTTCCTGTGTCTACAGTCTCAAGCCTGCTTTTGCTTCAGCATTGTTTAAACTCCAAGGTTACTGTGAGTACTGTAAAACAAATGATACCAGTGAAGTGACAGCATATTTTTTTCTGAAAGATTGCTCACTTGCTGTTGTTCAAATCTCCTAATTCCTTGTAAATCAGTTAATGAAACAGAGTAACTAACAGTGTTTTGGGATCCTCACAGGCTTCATGTCTGCTGACAAATGGCTTAAGTGACTTCTCCAGCAATAAGTGAATACCTCTAATGTATATCTTGGGCTTTTGCTAACTGTTATGTTTCCCCTCCTGTGCTTTCAACAGAGTTCAAAGAGTACACTTTGCCAGCGTTGCTTCCATTTCCAATCTTCATTCATTTTCCTTGAGGGTGGCATTCTTTTTTCTTCAGGCCAGTTTGTTCATCTGAAGTTTCTACACAGTCTGTTACAACAGTTTACTTGCCTGTAACATGGTTGTTGATTCCAGGTAGTTTTTGATGCTGCAGGCAATATAAATCACACACACACACACAAAAAAAAACAAAACAACAACAACAACAACAACAAAAAACCAACAACAAAAAAACAGATCTTGTGGTATCTTTTGCATCCCAACACAGGACTGGAGACCACAGTTTTTTAGGATGTTTTCTTTATGAATACATGCAAAATAAATACTTTTTGGAATGGAGCCTTTCTGAGAAGGCTACTTAGGCAATCATTTAATTTATAGGCCTATTTTATAGTTCTTTGCGAAACTTAAGAAAGGCCTATTTTTGGAATATGGGTTGTGGTCTGCTGGGATTGGGAGAAAATTATAACTTTTGTTATGGATGGAAAAAAAACAACACTCTAGATGCTATATGTTTAAAGCATAATGAATAAAATACTCTTGCTGAAGTACGGATTACATGTTGGGACTGTGTCACTCCATTTGTGAGTGCCACAGAGACCCCATAGTGCATGCCAGAGACCCCATAGTAAAGGGAGGTGCTGTTGCCCCCTGCCTGGGGGCCTGGGCTGGGGCCTCCGCAAGCCTGCCTGGCAGCTGCAGGGTGCTTCTGCCACATCTGGCTTCCGACTCAAAGGCTTATTTATTATTGCTGCTCCTTCCAGCCAGCTAATTAGCACGCTGGACGGTTAGCATGTTGTGGATTTTATTCCGGTTTCTATTTATTTTTCAGGCAGATCTTTTACAACTGTGGATAGGTGATGCACACATTGCAGTTAATAGATTCAAGGAGGTCAGGTCAGATCAAGAAGATCAATGATGGACTTGTGCTAGCTCTCTGTAGTGAGTTCTGCTGTCCTGGAGGGGAGGTATCTGGTCATGGAGGCTCCCTGACGGTTTGCAGACAACTAATCCTGTAATCAGTCTCTTTGTTTTCCAGCAAGGAGATAGTCACACTCACTATATGTCCTATGAGAACTCCAAAGAGAAATAAAGCTCACCTTAAGATTATGAGACATTTTGAAAGTGATTTAGATACCTAGTATCTAGGGCTCAGTGAAGTTCAGTGGCACTTAGATGCCAGACTCCAGGATGTATTGAAAAATGTAAGGATAGCGAATCATCTCTTTCCATCACAAGGCCTTGTTTCAGTTGTTTATAGGTTTGTCAACTTTAAACATATAGGTTAACACTCTTTTTTTGGTGTTGGCTTTACACAGAAGCTTTAGAAGAATATCTATAAAATTATGTCTCATTTATTTCTTACAAGGAAGTTGAAACGGAGAGAGGAACTAGTGTACTGGATAAAATGGGGAGAGTCTTATGACTATTTCACTAATTGCTGTGACAACTCTGTTTTGGAGCAGAATCTTTGAATTTGGCAAAGGAATGCTGGAGGGTCAGGAAAGTGCTTTTCGCTCCTTCCCTGTGAAAAATCTTCTGAAATTTGAACAGGATGTGAGCGTTGGAAAGTCTCAGTTCACATAAACTTGCACTGAACATGCTCCAGCCCTTGGGCTTGCTTTTCCCAGCAATCAGAAATTGCTGTGATACCAGCCACCGGCACTGAGAAAACGAAATCTCTGCCGTGAACAGCAAGATTTCTCGTGCTCAGGCTCTGAAATGATGACAGGGTCTGGGGCTGTAGTTTAGAGCAGTGCTGAGGAGGGAAACCAGGGGAGAGCTGAAGCTGGGAGACAGCTGGGCTGAAGAGTCGGGTAAGTGAGAAGAGGAACAGGCAGGGGCTGGAAACTTGGATGAGAAGACAGAGGGAGTGCCATAGGTGAGAACTGGGATATTATGTTGATCTTAGTACTTTACGACAGGGCCATGCCTGGTGCGGGAAAGGAAGCAGTCAAAACTAAGCTTTGAGAAACCAGATTTGGTAGAATAAACATCCTGTGAGCCTGTGATGTTTGGGCGAGTTAAGATGTTGCTAGGAGTCCTTTTTATTGCACTATAGACTGATGTATAGAAACAAGAAGGGTGGCTGAGGTGAGGACGGCTGGGGGACATCACCCCTGGCTCCCTGTAGGACTTGGCCACTGTTGCCCGAGCTCCAAATCCTCTTGGCAACACAGGGCTTGAAAGCCTTCCAGTCTGCTGAACGGGCACAACTGTTCGGGGAAGAGCCCTCGTGGAGAGGCCGCTGGCTCCTCGGGGTCGCCTCTCCTCAGCAGTGCAGCCCAGGGCCCCTCTGGAACAGGCAGCGAAGTTTCCCCGCTCAGGTGTTAAGAACCTTCCACGATCAAACGAAACAGGCCAGTATATTCCTCTGAACATCTGATTGAAGCCCTTGCTAGAATTGATAGGATTTTTCTAAGTTGTGGCGCTTTTAAAATTCATGAGTGAAAAGTTTGGAAATCGTAGGAAAATTTAAACAAACTTCATTGTACAGATAATTTTTCTGTGGCTTCAGGCATAGAGACCTGACAGTGTTTCCTTATTAAATATGAATCTGGTTCACCCAGCTGTTTTTATATTAATGTGCTAAATAATCCACTGCTTCATTAACTTTGGTCACATATCCGTAGAGCTCAAAACACCATAAAACTTTTCCCCTTTGTGTAGTAATGGCCTTTGCTTGTGAATGGTCAGCACATCCGGCTATAGAGACTAACCTCTAATGCCAGATATTGATAGCAAAGCACATTCAAGCTTTCTTTACTACCTTGCTGTATTATAAAGGGTTTTTATTTTTCCCTCAGAAAAGATATGTATTGATTTTACACAGCAGGGTATTTTGACTGTTGCATTTAATTTTGTGACTGAGTCATGAATAATTTGCCTTTCAGTTAACCTCATTCACTGTGTGAGTATTGCAAACATTTTCTTTTGTAAACTGTGCATTTGCAAGAGGATCTTGAGGCCCCTATTGGGATTCATTTGGAGCTGTATGTAGAGACTAGTGATTCAGAAGAGTGTAAAATTAGGGTAGCTCAAAGAGCTCTCTCTGCATAAAACACCACTGGGATTACATTTTGTAAGCAAAAGGGAGGAGTTGCAGAAAAATAAAAGCTCCCTTATGGCTATTTAAATCACTGTTTTTTGCCCTATTGTTGCTTTGTTCCCTGAATGCCCTTTTCTACTGTCTGGTGCCTAACACTTGGTGAAGAGTGAGGGATTACTTTTTCTCATTGTTTTGCATTTTTCTTATTCCTCTGCTCTTTACATACATTCCAGACACTTGGTTGCCCAGAGGCCTCACCCCCATTTCTGGACTCGCTAAAGATCCTCTACCTGCTAGAGGAAAAGAGAATCCAGCTTCTTGCTATCGCAGTTTTCTGACTATTGGCAGAAAGTCAGAACACAGTCACAGTGTGTCTCTGCTTAATTCAGAAGTATGGAAGAGCTACGAGGATGAACAGCTGCGTTGGAAGAAGGGCAGGAACATGTTTTAGAAGACAAATTGATGGAAGAATGTAGTGCTTTCTGAAACAGTTCATTTCAGGCAGCCATTCTCCAGGCAATTTGAACCCCCCCTTCCTCACCCCTGCCCCTGCCAAAAAAACTCATCCTAATAATTCATTTGAGAAAGAAAGAGTTTGGGTTTCTTTTTTTTTTTTTCTTTTTCTTTTTTTTTTCTTTTCCCCCCACATTGTTGATAAACAACTTCAATGGTGGTTTCTCAGATGGTGCACCAGCTGGTGTGTTAGATCTAAGATGGTCAGCCACTGGAAGAGGAGAGTTTCCTCAGAGTGTAGCATCTTCAGAAACTTCTTATTCGGGACACTCACTGTTTAAGAAGGAGCACAGTTATTTTCCTCACACCTTTTCATCCTTGTCTTTGTGACATCGGCTCAGAATTCCAGCATGTTGATTTTTGGTGACAGATTATAAAAATAAAATATATATTTTAAGTAGATGACATATTGATGTTAATCAATTTCCTTCCTGGCTTCAATTGCCAATATTTTAAAATAATAATTAAAACGTGTTCAGTGCCAGGCCGCTCATGATGTGAGAGTTTGAAAGAGTGAAATTTCAAAAGATGATGAAAGTGGTCAGAAAAACTCTAGACAGTCTTTCTCAAGAGGGTAAGATAGCACTTAAATATAGTTAAAAAATAACCCAAAAGAAGTGAGATAAAACGTGACTGAGATTTGGCAGATCAGCTGACAAGATTAATGTGCTAAAAGATACATGGCAATTATTCCTGTGAGGAATAGAAAAAAAATGCAAGTAGAAGACTCAGCTAGAAATATATTATACATTTAAGTCCCAAAACAAAATAGGTATGAACTAGCTTCCTTCCAATCTCAACAGGGAGCAAGACGAGGACTTTTTGGACTTGTGTAGGAAATAAGATGTAAACCATTTGGAGTTTTCTTATATTTATCATACTAGACCTGAAAACTGCCTTTTAAGCTGGCCAAATAAGCTATAGGGTCTTCATTAAGCCTATATGAGTTGAGTGTTAAAACATGTCAAGTATGATGCCTAAAGTAAACCTGATGTTCCCAGTGCTGCAGATGTGTGGTGAGTGTTGTCACCGAAGTGACCTGTGTTACTTCACCGTGCACGTCCAACTGCCGCTGGAAACCCTTTTCCAATGGCCCGACTCAGTACGCCTATGTCGTGCTGCAGTTTGCTGGGTGGATTAATAATTAAACACACAAGCACAAACACACCACAGCTGGAGACTGGGGTTTATTCCCTTAGGAGCAGGACGTGTACACAGCAAGCATATTTCCAGGGAAATTTGGTTTACCTGAGTGTGCCTGTACTTGCAATGTAGACACATCTGGTGTTCTCCTAAATATGTTCTTTTCTATCCATCTGCAACGTCTTATCTTGTAGCTAGGTCTTATACTGTCTAAAATAAGAAATACCTTTTATTCCCTATTTATGTAGCTGCATGGAGGATCCCAGAATGTGCTAGGGCTCCTTGATACTTTACTAGTTTAATTAGTAACACGTATGGTACTTTGTTTAGCTGCTTCCAAAATATTTTGGGAACTTTGGGATGTGGGATGCTATAGCTTAGTCTAAATCATTGAAGGTGCTGTTGTTTCTGAAGTGCATTTCAGGGCTGTTTGAAGTTGAAATCCTCTAGTCGTTTCTCACCATTAGTGGTGCTGCACTGGCTCTAGGAGCCATTTGGGGAACATAACAAGTGCCAAAAGGAAAGGACTGGCTGGAGTAATAGAGATGGGGTACTAGGAGGCAGAGGTAATTTTTTGTGTAAACTTCATGTGTCAGAAGAGCATTACGTTTCGTTGACCTTTTTCCTTCTCCTTGCTGAACTAAGAAGCTTGGACTGTCCCTTGTTCTTGCAGGAAACAGAATACTGAGATTTCATCTTCATCAGCTCTTTACAAATCTTGATCAACACTACAGTATGATGAGAAAGGAGTTTGAAGATCATGTAAGACTGTGTACTCTGGCAGGGTAGAAGTAATGTAATTAGCACAAATTGTTTTTTCTGCCACTTTCTTTATTTTTACTGTGATTCTAGTATAGGTTCCTGAGATTTTACTTTGAAACAGGATGCTGCTGTTGCCTGAATGTTGTGAGCTTTCCCCAGATATTGTTTGCCATGTAGGCTCCCTCCCCAGCACCAGTCCTTCTTCTGTAAGCCTTGTCTCAAGGCATACAACGGGCATTGCCAGAGATAAGCTTGCAAGCTCCTCACGATAGAGCCCTCATTTGCTTTCAACTTCCATTCTGTTAAAATGAATGATACGCTTCCATGATAAGGGGAAAACATGGAAGAGCTGGGTATGTTCAGGTGGTTTCCCAGGTTTCCAAGTAGAGGACATGGGGTCTGCCCCTAAACCCAAGCTGTTGTGCCACCAATACTAAGTGCTCCCTGTGATGAGAAGGGCCTGGGGGCTTTTGTCATGGCAGTGGCTGCTGAAGGAGCCGTATCGCTCGGCTGTGCGAGGAACCTCTTCCAGCTGGGAGGTGATTGATGCAGTGTGAAGGCTTTGGGGGAAAATGGCCAGTTCGATGAGAGGAAGAATGGACTAAAAGCATATACAACACATTGTTAGTTTGCTTTGACCAACATCTGGCCTGCTTTGAGAAGGGTTTGAACGTTGCCATTGGATTAAAACAGGAATAATTTTTTCATCAAAAACACATTCCTGGCATAGTGGCCTCGTTTCCTCCCCTTGGTCTGGTTTGTTTTCTTAGTAAATTATGAAACTGGTGATGTGGGTGGGACAAGAGGCAATAGCAGAATAATTAAGATTTGCGGTTTTACTTTTCCCTGGTTCACTTCTGTCTTGCTGTTGTTTTTCTTGCATGTGTGTACGCATGCTATTTTTGATTTTTTCTGTTTTGGTTAATGCATTTTGGAAAGTATTTTTTTTTCATCTTATTTGACAGTTATTTTAATATTGTAGTTTCATGATTTTAAGTTGTTACTTTTAACAGTATAATGTATTTTTGGTATTTCTAGGGCAAGATTTTCAGCTCAACTTTTGCTGCAGTACTTTGAATTTCCATGATATTTCGAGAGAATAAAAACAGTGTGTTCATGTATTATTTGTGCAGCAGATATTTCCTCATAACCAATAAAAAACAAAATAATCTTTTTTTCCTATATTTGATAATGCCGTAATATTTGGGCCCATAAAGCACCATGCCCTGTCTGCTTTGGTAGCGAGTTAAATAGGCAGAGCTGTGCCTAAGTTCAAAGACTGAGGTGGATTTTTTTTAGGTCACAGACCAGCTAACCCATTGCTTGTTTTTTTTTTTTTTCCTCTCAGTTTTTGACAGATTTTTTCCAAAAAGGCATTTCACATTGTTTATGCATCTCCTTCATTCTTTCCACAATTGTATCTTACTTGCTTGTTTCACTGTTGATGTTAATATTTTGGTTTGTTTTGGTTTTCATCTCCTCTTCTGCAGCACTTTCCTCATGGATTTGGAAATTTTCATCATTTCCTAATATCATGTTACTTGCATAACCAGTGTAAAAGCTCATCTAAGGAGTACTCAGCATGTAGGCATGTAGAACTGAACTCCCGTACTCTATATCATTGTCGGTGGATGATGCATTCCAAGGTATCGAGCATTAAGTTTCAGTCTACCATTGATGATGATTTCTAGCCCAGGAAAAGATTAACTTAAAATTAATTTATAAAAGATCACTGGCTGGCAGAACAGTGTTGTACACATCCAGAAGGACTTGCTTCTTTTCATATTACTGAACAGAATAGCATCACAGTAACAAGCAATAGAGAAAAGACAAAATAGACTGGGGTCTGCCTCTACCTAATGGCAAAATATCTCTCCTTGTTAGCTGAGTAGATTGAAAGAAATTTCACATTTACTATGAGCCAGTAAAGATTTTGAAACAAAAAATTGTTAAAAGCTTAACTGATTATGCTAGTGTTTCTTCATGTATTGCTGTTAAAAATGTAACACAAAACTGCTGAATTTCTGTAATGAATAAGCAAACTTGAAATGTGTTTCTTATTATATACACTCCATATACACTCTCCAGAATCAAAGACAAACCTGTTTATTTTACAGTGGTCCTCCCATGGTGCAAGGTTGATTTTCTGCTTCACAGTCAAAAGGCAGGAGCTGGAAAAATAGTTCTGACCTGGTTTGGGGCAATTTTTCCTTTCTCTGACTGTTCTGCATTCATATCGACATTTTCCGATCAGAGAAGCAGGTGCTCTGCTAAATTTTAACACCATCTTTAATGAGATTCTGGCTTACAGGCTGTCCTGGGAGACTTGTAGATGGATCTATTCATATGCCATTTAGGTACTTTTATTAGTCCTTTAGCCTTGTGGAACAAAGTTGATTATCTCATTTTACACTTGAGTTTTGTTGAATGCAAAAAGGGAGATTATGTATCGTAAATAAAATAGATTGTTTTATAGGATGCCATGGGTTATACTCCACATTGTTTAAGTTATAGTGGGAAATATACACTGTTGGCTAAAGGCACCTGTTTAGAATATGCTGTGTCTCTGAGATGCCACACATTTTATTTATACAAATCTTCTCTTGAAAGAGGTCCTTTAGAGTTAATCGTGTTTTATAGCCTACATATAGTTCCATCTGTGGCTTTGAAGTGCAAAATGACTCAACCAAAAGTGCTCTTGAAGAAACAGTGAACAAGGGTGTGGAGTCAGGAGAGTGAGAGTCCAGTGGCGAGTGGAGTCATTGCTGCTCAGAGGACTCCATTGTTTTGAAAAGGAAATTGAGGGTAGGAAAAGGCTACAGCTGCACTTCAACAAATCTCTGCAGATGTCAGTAAGTTACCTCTTTAGTATGTCTTGGGATAATAACACCTTTCTTTCCCACAATCTGAAACACTTCAGTTGTCAGTGTGAGTGAATGTCAATATTGCATACATCTCCTTGTCTGTGAGCGGTCTAATATAGTTCTTACTCCATGTGAAATGTTTTGCAATTGAAAATATATATGGAGGCCAAATTTTACCAAATAAACATTTCCATCTGCCAAAAATCCAAGCCAAGAAAGTCAACCACTCCCATGAAGATGCCACTTAATAGTGGCTTTTATTACAGTTTTCACTCTCATTTAGCTATTTGAGTGATTCTTTCAAGAAGCAACCACAAGTTGCATATTGTTTCCTTCTACACAGCATAACAAACATGTACACAGCAAGAACCTTGCAGTTCCAGTTTGTCTACAAAGCTAGTAATTTTTACATATTCATAAGTGTTTTACCTCATGTAAATAAAATGTGTTTGTAGACACAAACAAATGTCCTAGGAAACCAGTCTGGGAGCATTTCTTTCAGCAAATTATTGATTTGTTTGAAAAATGGGCATTGATATTTGAACCGATCACAGGTAATTGTACTGTCAATTCCCTTCCCTTTCTCTCACCAAAGATTTAAATAAAAATAAAGCTTACCAGTAGCTCTAGTTGTTATGTACGCTCTGTTTAAATGGAGCTGAAAATGCTGCATCCAGGTATGACCCTCTCCCTGAACATCTTCCCTCAGTTCTGGACTCAGAAGAATGCATTACTGTCACCAAATGAGTAGTGATATACAGTTTAGGTCAGGCTTTGCGTGATCCAGAGCAGCACTAATACCAGATAAGGTGGTTATTGCTCAGAGGTTACCCTGAGGAGGACAGTCAGTCCAATAGGAGCACCACGACTGCTGGTGGGTGAGGTAGGGATGCGGATCTTCAAAGCAGGTGGATCTAGGCATTGCTTGCAGCCAGCTTACTCATGAGAACTGCTGTGGATGCTTTAGAGGCAGCTGGCACTAGCTGGAGCAGTTTTAAGGCTATATTAATTAATGCCAAAATATTGGCCTGATGCAGAGCTGGCTCAGCATCAGGGGAGAATGCAAGCAATTTATTGTTGTGTTCATCCGTATGTCCTCCGTTTATGTCATATAAATGTATTAATGCTGCTTGACATGTTTATATTTTTGTATTGAAAGGATGCATAGCTCTACAGTAATTTACTGCTCTTACTCTATTTCTCATATTTAGTTTATTATTTCCATAGATGGAATAAATTTATCTTGATAGAAGCAATTCTATCTGTTGACAGTGTGCTATTTAACTTTTGCTGCAATGTGGTGTTGTTTTGGATTTAAAATTTAATATCAATGTTTCTCAAAATGATAGTCTAAGTTTAATGCATGCATGTAACAAATGATACATAGAATAGAAATAGCCTAGTTGTGTTTGTCCAGAACTGAAAGCAGTTAGAGCTGACCAAAAGTCTAAAAGGGAAATGGCAAACTGGGCCTTTCCAGTGAAATCTGGAAACTTGAATAGGATATTTTAGCTTCCATAGTGTATGTAACAAGTTATTTAGCACCTCAGAATGGCACCTGGATCATTAAAAGCACCTTATCTTTTGTCTTATTAAGAGTAAGATAAAGAGATTTTTATGTCTGTTTTCAGAATAATAACTTTTGTTTTTAATCCTAAATTTTTAAATCATTTTAAATATTAGCTTCATACTGCATTTTAAAAGTTTTTAAAAAGAGCAATACACCAGTTAGTAACTCTCTGATGTTTAGTATACATGAGTGCATGCATTATATCTTTGTTATCTTGCCTTTCTGATAGGACACAGTAATACCTAATGTGGTTACGTGGCTGGCAAAGGAGATGTAAGCAGTGGCACACTTGAGGCCAGTGCTGGAATGCCAGAATAACAAGGAGCTACTGCCATCAGGGAGGGAATTATTAGGCATCCAGTTAGATAGGTATGCTTCGTCACTTCATTAATCATCATATGTGTGATAAGCCCCAAAACAGAGCTCTTGCCACAATATAAAATCCTATTCTCAACAACTTTTCCTGTAATTTTATTCCTACCCTTCAGTTCCTACTAAAGGTTTGTACACTTATTTGAATGTGTGACCAGCTTGTATATACCAATAAATGTACTAGGTCTGGGATGCTTTTTGATTGTGCGGTTAGAAAAACAAAAACGGGACAATGAGATGTGAATATTTAGGCAGTCTCTGTGTCCCTCCTGGAATATTTGTGTCTCTATAGGCTCCTGTTTTACAAATTTGTGCTGTTTCTCTGCAGG
Source organism: Anseranas semipalmata (assembly GCA_013399115.1). Taxonomy (NCBI): domain Eukaryota; kingdom Metazoa; phylum Chordata; class Aves; order Anseriformes; family Anseranatidae; genus Anseranas; species Anseranas semipalmata. Next base: position 551,794 of record VXAA01004394.1, on the reverse strand, counting down.
AATAATTTAAGCCAAAAAAAAAAAAAGGTGTACTGTTATCATTTTTGCCCAAGTAGAAATCAACATATAAATTCGTGCAGATTTCACTAATAGTAAAACGGCAAGGATCTGCTGTGCACTTTTCCTTTCTATAGATCTCCCTATTCCACTTATAAATCTTTCACCAGATGTCTTCAGAGTCAACCAGAGAGTCACCAATTTTGGTCATCTAAAAAGTAGGAATTTGATTTAAATTAGTTTTCTAGGTTGCTTTTGTAGTTATTGAAAGAAATCTTCAGAAATGAATTAAATCTGCTTGTATCCTAAGGATTCTAAACTATAGGTTAAAGTATCCTAACCTATAGGTTAAACTGCTTTATAGTGTCCTGGTCTCTGTGCATTGCCTGTCCATGGCACCTAGATGCCTGTGTTTTGGATGAAATTATTTTATCCTTAAGGCTTTAAATGATCAGCATTTTTATTTTTATTTTTATTTTTATTTTTTATTTTTTTGTACCTTTCTGGTAAAACTCAGAAATACTTCAACATAGTTATACAGGATAAATATTCTTTGATATATTCCATTGCAATTAGTTGACATATTGATTGATCTGAGCTGCGCAGGTATGGCAGCAGCAGAGGGCACAAGAAGTCTGAGCTGGGAATATGTGTTGCTGCTGGATGTAGTCCTGCTTTTCCAGAGGCCCCTTCCTGTGTGAATACCTGCTGCCATTGCTCACCTTCATCTCCCGTGTCATGAAGCTCTGGGATGAGTGACTCGCGTGAGGTGGGGCTGGGAGGTGACCTTGCTTCCCCAACATGGTTAGTCACCGCAGCTCCAGTGACCAGCCTCCCTGAGTCACCCTGTGGCTTCAGTGCCACGTCCAGAGCTCTCCTGCCCTTCTCCAGCTCTTACCCCAGCTTCTGGGGGTGCTGGGCTTTGTTTGCCTGCCTTGAACTGATTGTGATGCCTTACCAAGATGACAACATTAAGGAACACCACGTAATTCCACATGAAAAAGGATTAGGGCAGTACAAAGTTTTGAATGGCATTAGTGAAGCAATTGATACGATGCGGAAACAAATCAGTTTTTTAAGCGTCTGTAGACAAGACAGGGCATCAGATACTCATTAGTACCATAAGCTTACAATAAGCTGTGATGAACACTTCCATTTGTGTAACGTTGCCGAAGGGAGATGTGGTTTGTTTGTTTCTTTGTTTGTTTAGCTCCAGGCACTGGCTCTTTCCCTAATGCAAAAATCCTTCTGTTTATGCGTTGTCTTCATCAGAGCTATTTCTGATTTCTTGTGGTACAGGTGAGAGGAGGCCAGACCCAGAAATATTAATGTAAGATCCAGCTGAAAACAGATATATGTATTTTAACTCCTTTGTGAGGAGAATGTTGTTTATTTTTCGCATCAGTAAGTGCTGCAACTGTACATTCTTGATGGGAGTGAAGAGGATTTTGCCTGTGTGTGACATGATTACATTGGGCATTCTGCTGGCAAATGGACTTATTGAAGTACATTGCTAACCCTTTGACTTGAAAAGCTAGTAAAGATTTCAGATTGTAGTAGGTTATTCCCAGCAGAAGGGAAAAAATGAGGAAAATTTTATGCTATTTTCTACCTTATATGTATGTAAGACACCCTACTATCTTAAAAGGGAAAAACTAATAATCTGGGGCAATTTCCTTGCCCATATCTCTGCATTGTTTCAACCATCCTCTTAACGTGAAATATTTATTCTATTGTTTTTTGCACATTGACGCTATTCAGGTTATTCTGCAATTTTTGTTTTTCTTCAGTGATTTTTCTGTTCCTTGGTTATGTCTCCACTTCTTTTAGTTTCTCTTTGTCCATCTCAATGAAAACAATTTTAACAAAGTCATTCTGCCAAAATTATTTGAATTTCTGAGAGGCCTTGCATTTGTCTTTACTCCGTGCAAAACTCTATGCTTAGTCTTCTCCTAGAGATATACCTTATCTCTTAGTTTAGATATATCTTAAGAGATACATCCCTCTTTCATAAGGGAAAAAAGAGTGATGAAGCCTTTGGTATAAGGATTTTTGATGAAAGGATATCTTCTTTTCTAATTATTTTCTTTCTTAATACTCAATATCTGTATGTTTATAAATGTACATATAAAGCCATATAAAATGATCCCTGTTTGTGTTATGATTTACTACACATCATACAGCAATCCTACATGAATCAGTGGACTGATTTTAAGGCATCTGTGAAAAGTAGCTGAACAAAATATTTATTGTATGCAGGCTTACATTACTATATAGATGATAAAACAGTTCTAGAGGAAGATGTTTTGTGATCAGCAGAGTGGGTTTTTTTTTCTTATTCCAGGTTAAAGGTAAGACCAAATACAAATTCTGTCCTCACTGCAGTGCCATAGCTCCTGCAATTTCTCATCATGCAAGAGTATAATGAGAAGTGTTGCTGTTTTTTTTTTATTTTTTCTTATCTCTTAGATGCTTTCTATATTCATGTGCAGTTTACAGCTTTTGCCTTGATCAGGTTGTTACATCTGCTGCCAGATAGTTTTATGACTGGGGAAGATTTTTTAAATATTTGTCCCTCAGATTACCTGAGTGAGTACATTAAAGGAACTGAGAGACAAAGGCAAAGTGATGGCAAAAGTAGTCTTTCATGCAAAAACAGGAGAAATAAGTATTAGGAAATATTTTCTATCTAACTTGGTTCTCTCCAGGAGGAAGGCAGTTTACTCTTCCCAAAGGTGAATGAAGACAGGAAGATCAAAGGGCATCCTAAAGCTTGAAGATGGTGGTGCTAGAAAGGAGAAGTATTAGTAAGAGCTAGTAGGTATAGAAGGACACAACGAGGGTAACTACTGTTTTTGAAAGGTTGCTGAGGCTTTTTATGATGCCAGATGTGGTGCTCAAATGGACAGAGCACTTCCAGTCTGCTTGCTTGAAAGTACCCCAAGAAGTGAATGCTGAAGCCCTGCAGCTCCAGGCTCCCCCTGGACCACTTCAGGGTTTAACATCTGGGCAAGTTCAGGGTGGGCCAGGCCACATTGCTTCTGGTGGACCGTATGACCACTTCATGGTCACAAACTGGCCATGCAAACTCAAGCCAGGAGCCAGCACCTTCCAGCCAGGAATAGAGAAGAGCCCAAAGTAACTTTATAAATGCTTTCAAGGAACGTTGAAAACTTAGGCAATGGAAGAAAGAAAACTGTTTGTTGCTTTAAGCCTTTGTTCTGCCTCCTGACTTTGAGTGAATTCATACATGATGTTTGTTTAGAAGTGTTTGGGTTTCCCTGCAACTTAGATTCTGACAGCTTTCCACATGAAAGGCTCGCTTGTGCCAAATTGAGATGGTCCAGTCAGTTTAATAAACCATGTAAGAAACTGGGCAGGACGTAACTAGTCTGAGGTGTTGGCACTGCATGTTCCTGTAAAGGGCACAGCACAGGAGTTGCAGAGGTGTCTTCAGGAGACATCTGTGGGAGGGCTTGGCCAGCAAAATCTGTGCCCCAGTTTTGGTGAGAAGTAATTGAACAGAAAATACATACATATTCTTAAATGATTCTGATGAATGCCACCATACTTTTCCAAGTTTTGTCAGACGTTTCACATTTTTTTATTATTACTTTTTTATTTAACTTCTCAGCAGAAAGACCTCTATGCTCTTAGCAGAGGTCCTCTCTACAGCAGAGAATCATATTTCAGCAAGGTCCTGTCTGAATGTCATCCACCAACATGCAGAGAGACTCCAGCACAGCTTCTTTCATGCCTAACAGCAATAGGGTAGCTGTGCACACAGCAGAGAACCTGCACAACTCTACAAGTTGTGCTCCAGCATCACACCGTCTCTGATTTATGTAGTCTCCCTGCACATGGGCTTGCTATTCATTCAGCTCTTAGGTTTGTTGTGAACTCTGTTTATATAGTGTGTATTCAATGATTGCAGTATATATAGTTAAAACAATCAGATGATAACCAGTTTTTCTATTTGTGAAATTAGGAAATTTTCTCAATTTTTGGCTTTCATCTTCTGTCATTAGGTTTTCATAATACAGGATAAAACATCCATCCAAATGTAGCATGTAGGTTGCTTTNGCTGTTCTACAGCTTATTTTGTGCTTTTATGATATACGACCAGAAGTGCTTTGTGGTGGTGGTGGTGATTTTTTTTTTTTTTTTGGTAGTTTTACCTGGTAGAAGGATATCTGTGAACTTCTCGTGTAAACTGAAGTGTTCAGTAAATTTGTAACCATCTGTTTTGCAGAGTGGACAACATGCAATTTCATGTGCATGCTATCGTGATTAAATGTCCTTTGCTTCATATTAGATAAATTCAGAGGAGCTTCTTATTCTGTGGACATTTTTTTGGTTGAACTTCATTGCAAAGCTGATTGTGCAGTATTGTCATGTCCCCTGTATCACTGCGGTTCTAGTGTGATTGGAATTTGGAGCATGCTACCACAATTAATTGAAATATCCTGTTCTTAAGATAATTGTTTACAGGACTGTGTTGTATCACTAAGTATGATTGTGAACATTTTAAATACCATTTTTAGAATGTAATATTTTATAATGGCTTACAGGACAAGACCTTTTACTATCCATATACTATACTTTGTATCTTACTGTAGTATTTTCAGACATTTTACAGTGTTCCTTGGGGATCCAAATCCTGCAAGTTTGTTTTACTTACTGTTTGACATGTACCAAAGTCACGTAGTCCTGCACTCTTGTATAAATAACTGGTTTTAAGAAAATACTTCTGTGGATTTAACCCAGTTGAAGAAGTGCAATACATTCATCTACACAATACACAGAAACATAATATTTCGGGAGAGACTCACTTAAATCTATCTAGCTGAGTTGGGATTGGTTTATTATAAAACCACAGACTAGAGAAACAATTTACCCACTATTAATTCTTCTTCTAGTGTTTGGAACATCTTTTTCAGTGAAAGAGACACAGATGAAACTTAAGTGCTTCGGCAGACTCTAGATCAGATCTTGAGACTCAAGAGTTTTACTGCTGTGACTCAGGAATAATTATTAGACAGATAATATCAATACCATTATAACCTGTAACAAGATAATGACAGTAACATAAAATGAAACATTAATGTAAGTATGGGATTTTATTGCTGATAGTGAAGTAACATGAACCTGCCCAAGGAAGCTGAGTGCAAAGCCATCTGGTGTAATATTTGAGAAGTCTTTCCGTGGGGTCTGCACAACTCAAGATGTACACAAGTTAAAAAAAAAAAAAAATCAAAGTTCACTTTCCTCTCTAAT
>VXAA01004394.1:505210-546473 GCA_013399115.1 Anseranas semipalmata | reverse complement strand
AAAAAAAAAAAAGAATAAAAATACATTAGGGTTCTATACATTTTCAGAAAGTTCCTCCAAAGCATTTCTCCTTATATTTCCATCAGAAATGAGAGACGTTCAGCAGATCATGCTAAAAAAAGTAATCTTTTGTTATTGGAGGTTTTCAAGAACAACTGTAAGAATTGAAGTAAAATTTTGTTTAAGGACTATTCAGTTCCATAATTATTTTATGCACTAAATAATGTAGTAAACAGGTGAACTTTTAACAAAGGGTATCCTTTGCACAGTAATTTCTGAAATATGAGACTTCTCCACCTCCTCCAAAGAATTTATGTTCCTGTGACCAACCTCACTTGCATTTTAGGTGCCTATATCCATCATTCTCATCCCCAGAACTCCCACTCAGCAGCTGCCTATTTTGGCAACACTTGTAGTCCATCCATAGCCATCCCAGGTTTTTCCATTAAGGATCTGTACAGGTTTGAAATTGTACTTCTGAGAATTCTCAGGAGCTGCGTTGTCTTGACAGAGTCAAGCACCTTACCAGCAAGGTTTATTTAAAGGGCAGGTGAAATAAGCACCTGCCTACTGTAACAAATGGTTAGAGCTGGCAAAAAAAGCCAATGTGCCAGAATGAAATATTTATTGTTCATTGGCAATAACTGTTTCTTGTTGAAAGAAAAAAAGAGAGAGAGAGGGAAAGCATGATGAAATTATTTTTCACATTACTTTATTAGGGAGTTAGAAGGTTAATGGCAAGGTCAGCAAAAGCAGTTTTATTTGTCCTAAACCAGCAGACTAAATGCAGAGCTGTCCACAGAAGTCCTCAAAGTGATGCTCCACATGCCCCTGTATAACTAAAGCAGCTGTGTAGGCTCTCCTGCAGTGCCAGCCTCCTTGCAGACAGAGCTACCTTGGGAGCTAGTCATGCTGATAGTGCCATCCTGCACCACAGTACAAGAAAAATACTCAGCATTTCTTGGGAAGGGACAAAAGGTGGTAGGCTACTGGCTAAGGCACTGCTTTGAGAGAAGACCTGATGCTCCTTTCACCAAGGTTCATTTCTGTTTCTTACATTAGTAAGACAAAATACAGAAGGGATCTTGTAAGGAAAGGCTGGAGCACAATCTCTTCTGTCCAAAATGAATGCTGTAATCTCTAGCCAGCAGAGTTACTTGTTTGTGTTTTCAGAGAGTCCCTTTCTTCTTCATCCTCTGCTTCCTGCTCACAACTTCCCAAATCTTGAATTATTTTCTGCATAGTGGTGTGGCTGCAATGTGAATATCCCGTCCCTAATCCCTTACAGAAGCCTTTATTCCCAGGGTGCCTTTGTGTGGGAGGTAGAAGATATGGATTTAATTAAATGTAAAGGCAGTCACCCTTTAAAGTGAGCCACTCAATCCTTGTCCTTCATTTCTAGTCTGTTATCCAAGGGTATCACTTGAGTGTATATTTTAAAGAGAAACATGGGACAGTGAGTGAAGAGTTGCAGATGTGGAGCACAGTCCCTTGAGGAGGATGGTGGTGAGTGCCCTCTGTATGGCTGGTCACAAGGACCTGGAGAACAGACCTCAAACTCAAAAATGCCAGCTGTTTTGTGGTATAAGAGATATTGGTTTGGCCTTGAAGTAATAAATAAAAAAAAAAAATCCCAACACGTCTGTAGAGCTAACTGGCTTCTATACTTATATGCCAGGTGGTGCCTATAGTTGAGGGGAGAGAGGGTGAGGCAGGGAAAGTCAGGTAATTGCTGAGCTTCGATTTCATATAGTTTTCTCAAGACCTTTCTCTTCTTCAAGTATCAGCTTCTTGGTATTCTTGCTATGCGGTAGACTCTAACAGACCATCTGATTTGCATTCAGTTATAAGATGGTTGTGTGCCTGGAGTCAGCAATGACAAATCCTAAAAATCCTGCCATTCAGTTTGTACATATGTCCAGATCTGGAAGTGTTTTCCAGCTTTCAGTCTCACATCCTCTGGTTATTTCTTTTTGTGCCTTGACATTCACATCATATTAATGAGATGTAACATTAAGAATCAAAAAATATGCATTTTATTTGTAGATGTGCAGCCACAGTTCTCACTAAAGGTGTTTAGGCGGATCTCCCTTTTTGTAACAGAAAACAAGTGTGTTCAGAATGTTTTAATTAGGAATCTGGAACCTTTTGCATTCCATAGGATGATCCTTCCAGATCTGGTTGTGTTACAAAACCTATATATGACACAGGCTTTTTGGTAAGAAATGAGGAAGAATATAATGTTGAATCTGATTTGGGATGAAAAGCCTTCTGTTGCAAAAATTGTGATAAGATTATTATATTCTCTCTGTTATTTAAGATTATTGTCTTGCAGAATTTACTTCATACATAACATTTATTGTGCTGGATGATTGCTAATTTAAGTATTATTATCATCAGAATAGGCAAGCCTTTATTATGGGCAATGTTTTCAATAATGATCAAAGGGAAATAAGTCCTATAGTGGTATTCGTATTGTACTGAGTTGCATCCTTAGTCTTTCAAGTCATAAAACACTGTTTTATATTGCTTGAACTGAAGAAATATGTGTGTAGGCTGTCATCTGTGTATTAATAATTTCATTTCCCTAAGTTTCAGCAAGGTAGCAAAAGGCAAAATGCTTGCATAATGACCATTACCACTCACACATCCACCAGAAAGACCTGTTTCAACAGAAATAAATGACAGTAAGAAGAGGCCCAGACCACTTATGCTTGAAGTTATTGACATATTTGCCTAATATTAATGTCCTTAATGTCATATTAATGTCCATTAATGTCACTACCTTTAGCATCTGATAGCTGTGCAAAATGTCTGCAATGCATTTCACAGAATCACAGAATGGTTGAGGTTGGAAGGGACCTCAGGAGATCATCTGTCCATCCCCCCTGCCAAGCAGGGTCACCTACAGCACGTTGCACAGGATGGCATCCAGGCGGGTTTTGACTATCTCCAGAGAAGGAGCCTCCACAGCCTCTCTGGGCAGCCTGTGCCAGTGCTCTGTCACCCTCACAGTAAAGAAGTGCTTTCTCATATCCAGATGGAACTTCCTGTGTTTCAGTTTGCGCCAAAGTTAGTGACAAGCAACTTTTAACTGTCAAAGACCAAAGAAAAGTTAAGCAGAAGTTAAAGTGTCTTGTTATAAAATATGCGGCTCAGAAAGCAGAGTTTATTTAGTTTATTTTGATTTGCAAAATCATTCTTCCACATGAGAGGAAACCAAACAATTCAAATCACTTTCTAAGCCTCAAAAAAATCCAAGCTGGATGGAGACTTTATATTTAAAATTAGTTGCAGTCTTATTTGCCACTGTTTTCTTGCAACAAAAGAGCAAAAGTATTTCTTAATATTTTTGCATCCTTATATATCAGAAATTTGCCTACCCACACTTAAAAAGAAGTGCTGGAAAAGAGGGTTATTTTGATCCCTGGGCCAAGTTCTTTAATGCCAAATCGCAGTGTGGAAAGAATGTCTCTGTCCAAGTTATAAATCCTTAAAATGAGCTTTGATGGAAAATCTGGAGGAGTTTCGCTGTGGAATCTCCTCAGCTCCATGTGAGGAGCCCGGCTGCTGCTTCTTTAGGGCAGGTGCCTTTAGGGCAGGTATTGCCCCGGGAATGCTCTGGTGGCTTATTGCTTTCGAACAGAAAAGAGCAAGAACGTTTTTATTCTGCAAATTACTTTGTGATTTCCAGTCAGGTCTGAGTATTTTTCTGTGCTTTTCTATGTTGTCTTGATATTGGTGAGCCACAAAGGAAGCCTATGCAAATTCAGTCCATTTTTGCCTTTACAGGAAACTTAACTTTGCTTACTGTTTTGTTTATTAAAGTAAGTGTAGGACTAGCCATGAAACTTATCCTAGAAGTGTAAAGATATGTGTGAGACATAAGTTTGATGCAAGTTTAGAGTAAATGGTATCTCACTCAGGGGAATAGAATGAGGCCTCTGGTGTGGAGAGCCATCATTGCTAGCCTGGATAGCCAGAAAAGTAGAAATATGACTTTCTTTTACCCTTCTCCTTTGCACAGGCACAGGTGCTCCTCCCCAGATCACCTGTGTCTTCCAAGGCAGATCTCTTTGGCCAGGAGCTGTCATAGACAGCTGTGGTTAAGAGCTTTGGACAGGCCCAGATAATGTGCAAGTGCGTGTGCACATACAGGAGAAAGAAGGAATTTTATATATTTCAGCTCATTTATTTGTATCGGAGAATGCTAGCAATGTCCTTTTGGTCAAAATAATTTCTTTGCACATCACAACTATCAAAACCAAAATATTTCCTCCTCTTATATTTGTTGCTTCTATAGCATTGCACCAGCTTCCAGAAGCATCTCAGTGTATGTCCCACTACACAGGACAGTCAGCACCTTTTTCTGTCACATCCTCCCTCTTACCCATCACTTCTGGGACACACATATGTCAGGAAAGGTTGATCTGTGGGGAAAACCAGTTTGGTACTAAGGAACCAGCATTTCCAAGGTACACATTTTGGGTTTGGAGGGTGACTTGGGTTAATTCAGGTTTTGTTGCATGGATTGAGTGATGGCTAGTGAATGGAGTGCATCCAGCATGCTCTTGAAACACATCTCTCTTTTTTGTTTCATGTGAAGGGGATCCTGCTCATGCACTCTAAGAGTGCCCTGAGACCACACAGTAAGTGACAGGACATCACCTTTAGAAGTGCACTCCATATCTGAACTGAAATGCTGAGACAGATTCACCTTTTGAGTGGTGTCTCTAGGTTTAACACCAGTGGGGAATCCTGGTCTTCTTCACTCTAATAAAATTAACTGAGATACTGGTTTGAATCAATGTTTTATGTAAAAGTGGTATTGAATAATAGGTCCTGTATTTTATTTTACTTTCACTAAAATGATGCTGAAATGTACTTTAAACTTGAAAAATATATCTAAATTAGAAGTACAGGCAAGTGCATGGAGTATTAGTATCAAAAAGTCTCCAGGTTGGCTGTTTTGGAGGCTTTCTCTGCATGGCACTTAGCATTGTCTCCTGCTAATTCAGGAAGCTCGAGGCCAAGATTAATAACTGTGGTGCTGTTGCTCCCTTAACAAGTATCTCTTCGCAGCAGTACCAAGTCTGCAGAGACCCAGCTGGCTGGCTGGGGGCCCTGCAGCTGCAGTGTGAGTATCTGGCTCCTTCCTGTGGTACTTCAGGGCTATTGCACAGGGCTGAAGAGTAGCTGCAATAAGCTAGTAAACAAAACAATGTGTTTAAACTATAAAGCAAATTGGTATGATTCTTTTCAAAGGGTGAGCAGGTTATTCCATTCTGTAAAGAGTTGGGTTTTGTTTAATTTGCAGTATACAAATCACTGAGCAAACCTTACGCACACACACAAAAATACATGCTCAGAGGGGCTTTTACTGTTACCTTTCATCTGGCACAGACACATCGCAAGTCTTGCCTCAATGTCATTGGTGAATATTGACCTCAAACACATGTATTAAATTAATTCTGAGTTGGGATTTTGTGAGAAATGTGAGGAAAGAGAGAACAGGAAGTCAGTGCAAATGTCATTTGGGTGATTAGTTCACAAACTCTAAACAAAACTTGGAAATATTAAAACGGCCCCCCAAAAGTTGAATAGGTCATCTAAAAATTGCCAGTGATTGTTGAACAGTATTGTTTCTATTCATTTTCTTTGCTGGGATTAGCAAAGTTTTATTTCATTTGATTGCATTTTTATCTGAAAATTAGTGAGTAGTGTTGACGGGTACATGCTGCTATTTGCAACATAGAATTGTACTACAGGGATTCTGACATTTTGGTTAATTTCTATGTATCACTTTAAATGGTTTTTATTCCTTAACTTGTAATTGTTCTCATTTGCTCAGTGGGATTCAGAAACAGGGTTTCTGGAATGTCATTTAATACTCATTTCATTCTGTTAAATGAAATGCATTGGCTTCCATCTTGCCTATAAATTAAGTCATTCTAATTTCATTTTCTGGCCATATATTTTTAATTGTGTAAATATTTTTCCTTCTCATGTAATTTGCTCAATGTTACAGAAAGTGCCACCCCCAGCCCCCCAGTTTTACTTTGAAGCATATGAGTTGGAGAGTGTTTTCTATAGTAAGTTAAATCTCGACATAAATCAGATGCTTGATCTGTCTCTTATGGCAGTCTAAATGTGTACTATTGTTTGCAAAGTTAGCCCTTTTCCTTGTTAATAACAGGAATGAAACTAATAGATTATTCTTTTGCAGCCCAGGGAAATAACCTTCAATAAGAAAATATTTAAAAGGTCAGATCCAGCCTTCCAGTTCAGTTTTCCTTAGTGAAAAGACAGGATGAAGGCATCTCTTTGCAAAATGATTTCCTCTCCCTCTTCTAACACAAGTCAATGCATTGCCCAGCTTCTCTTTATAAGTGCAAGCAGCTTCAGGGACACTCCAACACATGTTTTGCTACCCACAATTTATTGGCCAAGAATAGCTCTGTCAAAGTAGAGTTGTGGTCATGCCCTCTCCTCTGGCAAATCCCCTTCATCAGGGACTCTGGGACTGCTATGTAGGCTCTGCTGGGTATTCAACATCCAGTTTAGGCCACACACTGGAAAACAGCCCAGGAAATAGATATACAGCCTTTGCAGCCCATTTCGTAGCATACTGGAGAAGAGCAAAAACAAGTCATCAATCTCTCCTTGTACAAGCATGATGTGAACAAGTGTCTATGGGTGAAAAGCTCTAAGTGCTATCAACAATCAGTTGTCTCCAATGACCACATTTTAAGCAGAATAGATACATTACACTAGTAAGTCACATAACACATTTATTAAGTTAACAATACCATATTTCCACTTTGGCTGACTGTTCAAATTCTTGTCTTGTGTTCTACCTTATTCAGATTTTTTTTAGAGAAAAAAAAAAAAAAAGGATTATGAAATGTGTTGATATAGTCTGAACACAGAATAAAAGACAGAATCCTGCTGTGGTAAGAAGTAGTATTGTATACTGCTATGAACCATTGTAACCCAGGTATTCTGCAGCAGCTAGCAACATTTTTTGTAATAGATAACTTTTCCTTCCATTTCTCCAGCTCTTGTTTGCTACAAGATAAAGGGGGAAAAAAAGAACAAACTGTGGGAAGCTTGCTGATGCCAAAGGATTCCTTTTGGGAAATGGAGTTCTTAAAAAGCATCCCCTCCCTCAGATATATGAGGCTGGTATCATGCACAAAAGAGAGCACCAAGGGATGGCATTTCAATTCTTTTATACTGCTGAATGAGGATACAGTATAGAGAGCATTGTAAAAGACAAATGATGACAAATGGATACTGTATGTTAGTTCCCAGATATCTAGGAAGGAAACTTTTTCATATAGTGGACAAATATTTAAATATTTTTTTCAAATATAACCTGTCCTCCTAAATGACATGGAAATCTGTCATGAGGTCTTGGCATAACTCAGCTGGCTGCAACTGTTGTTCTTCCTAAGCAGCAGCACTGGCACATAATGGAATGACAGCAGAGCACACTAAGTATGGAAAGCTGTCTTCTCGATAGCAACAGGAGGCCATTTTCAGAACTGAAACTCTATCTTCTGTAGCAAGCAAATAAACAAAAATATGCAGAAGGATCCTGATTCTTGGAATATGCATTTTCCCACAATGCCTATTTATAAAACAACCTGGTAAAAAAAAAAAAAAAAAGAAGAAAGAAAGAAAAAACATATAGAAGAAATGATTACAACTCAGAATATCTGGGTCATATTCCCAGCTCTGCTTGCTCTTGAGAGACCCATGTTAAAAGAAAAAAAAAATCCACCAAGAATGCCTTTATACCTCGGTTTCCCCACATCTTACAGAAAGTCTAGGGAATCTTAAATAATAGGGGTGATCTCATTTTTGTCTGTAGAGCATGTTGAGATGATTTAGTGGAAGACACTTATGAAGTGTCATGCATTATTAGTGCGTTAGGCTGACTGTACTTCTGAAACCCATTTGACATTTCCTACTTGACATTGGTTGTGGGTGGTAACATTTCTGTATTAATTTTAAAGAGGATTCATTATAGTACTGCCTAGTGCATAATTGCCTGGTTTATGATTAAAGCATTTTCTAAAGGCAGTACCTTGTGAGATCCCTGCTCTTTTTCACTCCGTTAAACTAACATATTAACAAGTGTTTTGTTTCATTATTGATCCTGACAAGTAGCCCTCCTGTGTTCGTTACAGCAGTGTGTGAAGTATCGGGGTGAAGTTCATAACTATATTTGGGTATCAGAGTTTATTTTCCCTACTCTCTGGAAGGTTAGCATGACAGGCAGTTGAGGAATGCTGGGGGAAACCATTGTTAACACGAGCAGGCTGTGCCCGAGCTCAGATTGCCCCGCTGAATTTTGCTTCGTGTTGCAAGCAGTTAAATCACCCGATGCCGGGCCGCGGCTCGGACCACACAACCTCAGAATCGGCTCCCTTCTGTTATTGCGTTGTTGAGACTGGTCCTCTGCGTCGCAGATAACGGCGACTCTCCCGTACGTCGCCAGTGGTTGGAGCCTAGCATTGAAGTCGAATACTCCCCAGTCAGACGTGTCTGTGAAGCACGGTGGTAGGGGAGGAAGCCTGGGGAGGAAATGAGTAAGTCATCAGCCCGTCCCAGCGTGTAGCTGTAAGGCAGGGTCACTGGGCTAAGCAAGGAATCGGGGAGGAAGTGTTGCAACCACTAAGCCTCCTGTGTGCTGCCTTCTCTGGAACAGCCTCAGAGTAAAAACAAAACAAACAAAACAAAACAAAACAAAACAAAACAAAACAAAAAAAACAAAGATAAGAGGATTTTGGGGAAATGTTACTGAACGATTAGCACAAGATGAAATAATCTATTGCTAGTTCTGAAAAGAGGGGTAGCATGCACAGCTCCTCCTTAAAGGTGCTTAGCACCCAATGGAAGGGGAGTGCCAACAACAAGCAAACTGTTGCATGAAGTTACTGTCTTTGTTGTCCTGAGGAGTTTAAGTTAAAATTACAATTACATTGATACTTAAAAACTGTGAAGGCGGTTCTCTATTTCCCATGGCATTTGTGTCAGAGAATTTCATGTAAAAAAATATAGTGGCATGCATGCGTTCTTACAATTTCATGTGTCTGTCTACATGCTTCTCATTTTTTACAACTGACTCCTGAGCAGTTGGGTCCCTGGAAGAATGAGATGAATGAAAAGGGTGTCCTATGGGGAAGGGTGCAAACTGAAGCAAGTGGTGACCCTATGGAAAGAGAGGAAATTGAACGTGACATTCCCCTGCCAACTAGGTATTGATTTGCTCTATGGTCTCTGTCAACAGCTCTTCACTTTTTTTATTTTTTTTTAGAATACTTTTGAAGTGAAAAAAATCCTCTTTTACCACTGCCTCCTCCCACTGTTTTTTTCCATCATTGCTTAACTATCAAAATACAGACCATCAATAATTTCCTGTGGCCACTGGTGTGATGTGGATTATCAACTTTTGTTTACAAACCATTCATATCTATGACATTAAACTTTCATCTCTGGTATTTACATTCTTTATACTTTCCACTTTTAAATTTACGAAAAAAGAAATATATGAAGGGTGGGTGGGTGAAGTCCATTCTTTCAGTATTAGATACTTGCACAGCAGCTGCTAGAATGAAATTTCCCTGGCTGGTTAGTGAGAGGATAGTTCAAATTGTAGTCAAAATTAGGATTGGTACACCAGATTATGTGTGGGTGTGACAAATGAAAAAGGAAATGCTTGGTAAAGTATTTTTATTTGTAGTACAGAACTAACCCAAAATAATATTGGTGGGTATTAAATTCTGTATGTTCCAGTGGGTCAGTTTCATTGGAGTACAGAAAATAGTTCAGCTTATAGTAGTAGTTCAGAGAATACTCCTGAGACATAATTTTAGAAGAATGACTGATGTTGAAACACTAGCAGTAGGGAATACATGATGCTATGGGTGTGGTATGTGCCTTTTATCCTCCTGAATTCATATTGTTCTAAATACATGTTAATACCATCTTTAGAGACTCCACATTAGCATTCATCATATATATTTATATACACTGAAGAAACACTTTCTTAGCTACAATTGGCTTTGAAAAACATTTTACTGGAGTCTTTCATGTCACTCACCTGTAATAGTGAAAACAGAGTTTCAGTCAGTGAGAACAGAGGTGGCCAAATCAGACTTCTGGGTGCAGTGGGGAACTTTAGGTCCCTGTCTAGCAGCAGAATCCTTTGGCTATAGGAGACATGAATCCTCTTCCACTGTTTAATGCTATGGAGTTAGTTAAAGTCCTAATGCTGTCAAGAAACCTGTGGCAAACCAGTCAGTGATCTACCTGCAGGAATTTGAGAAGAAATAGGATAGATCAAACCAGTTACAATTCCCCATCAATTTTCATTAAGAGGGAGAAAACCTGTGACAAGGGGACTCGGGTAGCAAACGAGTCCTTCTGACATGAATGTGGACTGAGCAGTGATACCTTCACTGGCCGGAAAGCGGATGTTGGTTCTCTGGGTAAGACTCAGGACTGGGAATTTCATATAGTTTCCCATCATGGCTCTGCCACAAATTTCCTGGGTGAACTAAGCAAGTAGTTAATGGCTTTGGCCTCTGTTTTTCTGTTCACAAAAGGGGATTCTGATCCCTTCCTCCCAAGGGTCTGTGAGGTTAAATAAAAGGATGTTTATAAAGTGACCTCATATTGTTCTTATGGAAGAGGTGCAGTTGCGACAATTACAAACAATAATCTCAGCATAGAGAGTATCATAGATATTACATTTGCTTACACAGCAGTGCTGCCATGCGTATATGCTTTCTTTCACTGGTCACAGGCAGGGATAGAGGGAGGGTCTGTGCAAGTCCTTTCTTCAGGGGTGGGCAGAGGGACCACAGGCACCCTACAGATGGGAGTCACCCCTTGGTACCAAGGGCCACCAACACCCTGACGCTGTGTGATACCTGGGCAAAGTTTCGCTAGTCCTGCCCCTGCAAGCTGCCCCTGCCTGCTGGGAAACCTGGGGATGGTGCAAGCACCTGCTGGGGTGCACCGGTCCTTCCATGCATGTGGGATGGCGTCCCTGCCTCTCCATCTCACCCTGCGTGAACCTGGTTCCCTTTGGGTGCACCCCTCCTCTGTTAGCAAATGCATTCCTTGGGCACACAGATGCCACCGCTCTTAACTTATGAACTGCTTTCAGAAAAGTCCCGCCTTGTTTTGGTGCATGTAGTTTGGCTGGTACTTTCTAAACTTTTGTCAATGAGTGCCATTTTTGTGCTGTCTGTTGCAAAGGGTTTTGTGCTGCTCGGTCTCACCATTCCCCCTCCTCTTTTTGTGAGGAAGGGGTGCCGCGTATGGCCAGAATATACGCTGTGATTCCAGCAATAAGGCTCCTGGACATTCGTTGCTCTCAGTCTCCGTCCACACTGCAACGTGCCAAACCACGGGCGAGGGAACAAATGAACTGCACGGGGCAGGAAGCCGTGATTATTGCAGAAAGTGTCGGCTGGTAACTGTCACAGGCAGGATCACGAGCGACAAACCAATGAACTGCCACCAAAACACAGGCGCACGTTTCTGCTCTCACTTTCTCTTAGGCAGCCTCCGCGTGCGGAGCGCGTGGCGGGGCGTGCGTGTAGGTAGGAGCATGGTGGGAGGTGGAATTGGGGCAGATGTGACTGATTTATGGCAGGAGCTTCCTCTACAGTCATAAGGGGAATTTTGCTTGGTCACAGCAAGCTTGAACCCTCATGAAACAGAGTGAATCATTTGATGTTAAAATAAAACAGAAAATGGCAGGGGGAGGGACATGGCTGTTTTAAAAAAAAATAACGTTAAAATTGTTTCCTTTGGTGCTGACTTCTTAAATTGGAATGCAATCCAGAATAGTTCTTGTGTGCAAGCCAACATTTGTTTTAAGAATTTTTATTGTCTTCTTTCCCTCTCCCCTCTCTCCCTGCTGCCCTCCCCTCTGCTCTGCAGATTTACACTGACTGGGCTAACCACTACCTAGCAAAATCTGGCCACAAGCGGTTGATCAAGGATTTGCAACAGGACATTGCAGATGGAGTTCTGCTAGCAGAAATCATCCAGATCATCGGTAAGACCAGGGCTCAGAGAAGCACTGCGAGCTGACTCGTTGCATGGGGGGAATATATAATTCAAGTTGAATGTATTTAACAATAAGATGAACCCTGAATAATACGATTTGACTGGGTCCATATGTCTCTGATATTTGTGTGGTTCATCCTTGTCTTAATTAAAAAATATGTTTATGTGAGCATGTTTGGAAGTGGCTGTTTAACCATACTTTAAATGGCCAGAACTGTATCTTACACACTTTGAATTGTCAGAAATGAATGCTCCATTAAACCATATGTCTCCCATGTGTGCATTTTGTTAGTTGGAGTGGCTCATACTTTCTGGGCTGCCTTGAAACTGTATCCTGACCCTGCAAAGACAATTGTGGAAGATTTCATGTCAGCAGTTATTTTGCAGGGGCTGAAGAATTAGCAGCGACCTCCTTCGCACTTCCCACTTTGCATGATTTGGCATGTGGAAGCAACTGCTGCTAACAAGAGTGTTGTTACTGTGCGACCGAGCTTTACTTAGAAAGGAGCTCTGTGTCAACATAACCCTGTGCACTTTATTGCTGTCTCTTTTCTGCTCTTCTTCTTCTTTTTCTTCTTCTTTTTTTTTTTTTTTTCTGTGTGTGTGTGCTTTTGTTTTTGTTTTGATTTGCTGGGGTGTGGACAGGGAAGTTTTATCTCCTTGTTTACTTCTCCTTTCTCACCTCACTGTTTTTGTTTAGCAAATGAGAAGGTTGAAGATATCAATGGCTGTCCCCGGAGCCAGTCTCAAATGGTAAGAATAAAATATATTTTTAGTCTGTGTTGGCAACTCTGCAGTTTCCTAAAATGCTTTTTAATAATGATTTATTTAAACTGTGCATATTCTGTCCTATGTTTACCATACCTAATTCTCACATACTGTTCCTGGTACTTCTTTTTTTCCACATATACTTAGTGTTTGTATCTTCATTTTTGTGCGAGCTAACATTGGGTCCAGAGGTAACCCAGCAGCAAAACTTCATGAGTACTAATTAATCCAGAACTGCCTTAGTGAACCTGTTCTTCTCCTGATTATCCAGATAATTTCATTTAACTTCATTTTTAAGGGCAGTAAATCCAAAAACAAATTTTTAAGTGGAGTCTTTGTGTCTGGTAAGCTGGTTTGATGAACAAGACTTGCCAAATTATTTCTGAATATAAATAGCCTTTGGATTGTCCACTGTAAAGTCCAGTTAGATGCACTGACTCCAAGACTTTCAGAAATAGCACTTTAGTCATATAGATCTCTGAGCTGTAGCTGGCAGCTGCTTAAAGAAATTTTAATACACTCAGGCAACAAGCATTTTGTGACTGTGATTCATACGGAGTCTGATTAATCTTTTACTGTGTTTATGGTTAGTAAACTACATTTAATAAGCTAAATCCTCATTAGAACTCTGTGGAACTGGCAGGTACAAAATCTGAGCATCAGTAACATCACCATGCATTTACTGAATCATTTGCAGTTGCAACCATGCTCCCCCATGCTGAGGACTTTGTCTGTCTTTTCACATCCAAATAGTATGTGAATAAGGTGTGCAGTTGTGTAGCTGGCAAGGATTTCAGAGTGTCATGATTTGGACGAGCTTGCAAACTGCTGAAGCTGGGCTTAAAAGAATAGAAAAATGTTGCATTTACTCAGTGTGTTTTTAAAAGTTGAAGATATTTGCAGTGTTTTTCTGCAAAGGTGTGAAGGTGAAATGAAAAATTTCAAGTTCCAGCAAAATGAGTAATCATTTTTTTCCCTTCCTACTTTTCATAAAATGTGGAGGTTTAGAATGTTTCGTGTCTCACTTTCAGGCTTTTTGAAACAATCCATAGTAAGAATATAGGCAATTTCCTTAATAATAGTTATTATTTTAATTACTCATATTACAGCAGCACCTAGTGGCCCTGGCTGAGAACTTTGGGAACTCCAGTGTGGAACTCTAATATTACACACACAGATGGAGAGATAATCACTCCTTACTCTAATCACATTAAAACCTGCCATTCCAGACAGACAAGAGAAACAAGAAGAAACAAAAGCATAGAAAAATGATATGATTTCCCCAGGTTATGTAACTGGTTAGTGACCATCTAGGATTGCTGAGGGACCCACCACTCTGATATCGATCTAACTTCATTTCCATGAGACAAAGATGAGGTACAAGGAAAAATATTCACTCTAACAATACTTGCATCTTAAAACAAACAAACAAACAAAAACACACAAAAATTGTGTGTCTTCCCTGTTGGCAGGTAAATCTTTATGTGGCACAGGAATTCTGGATTCCATCTCTATCTCTAGTGCAGTTATGGGGGAAGCATGGTCAACGCATACCCATGCTGCAGCAGTACCTGCAGGGATCTCTTTGTGTCTGTATTCCCCCTCCTGCAATCTGAACTCTGAACTCAGCCAGGCCACGGAATATGTCTCAGATGCTCTAGCTCTCAAATGGGGTGCTTTGAACACTCCTGTACACCATCATACACCAGTATTTGCACAGTGCTAAAGCATCAGTTTTAGCCACTTTAACTTGATAGAAATAGAATATATTTTCATCTTTCTTTGATTTAGTCACTTTATTGTTTTATCTCTCCAGTTGGATCAGATTATTTTTCTGCCTTTTGAAATACCAATTTTATACTGCTGATTTCTTTAACTGAGCTCAGAAATTTAAAATATACTGAAAGTAAAGTAGTTCAAACTTGTCAGCTTCCCTTCCAAGGCCTCTCAGAGACTCCAGGCATCGAGTTTGCTCTCCATTTGTCTCCTTTGGATTGTGCACCGATGTGGCCTAGCAGAAGGCACTATCTTGTCACGTTTTCATGTAATTTCCCATGGCAGTTCTCAATTCTGTTAGCCCACTAGGCAATGATAAACCAAAAGTCTTCTTCATGTTGCAGTGGACTCTTGGATACTTGCAATATTCAGAAAAAAAANAAAAAAAAAAAAAAAGTAGCAGTGGTCAAAGCTAGTTTACATGTCTGAAATATTCCAATATGGAACACTGTGTCCTGTCAGGTTTTGTCAGAACATCAGCCATCAAATCAGCAATAATCAGGCTATTCCTATATGCATGTTAGCCATTCATTCAGCACTTTGATACTCCTGAATGTATGCTAGCCATTCATTCATTCATATTCCCATGCATATCAGCCATTCATTCACTGCTTTCATTTCAACCTTTTTAGTTTATAAATCTCAAGAATCCCACCACCCTTCTCTTGCACATCTGTTTTAATGATCCTTGCTCTCATAACTTGCAATTAAGAAGAAAAGTTTTCTGTATTCATCTGCTATGTGATACCCTTCACAGGAGATGATGTCTAAGACATTTTATTAGCTTAAGTTGGAGAACACTGGCATGGGTTGTCTGCCTCTGGGAATACTTGATATGCTCTGTAGATGGTACCAATATCAATTCATAATTAATCACTACCAATATTCCCAAGTTCTGTTTCACTCACCATTTGGTTTTCCTCTTGCCATTAGCTTCATCTTTCAATGATTTTTAAAGCATCTCAATTCATCTGTTACCCTAATTCATAAACATCTTTTCATGTTTATTTTTAAAATGTTTTAAATGTTTCTCTTTTAGTTTTCTTTTAGTTTAGTCTGTTGCAATGTCTTGCACTCTGCTCTCATGTTGGCAGCGATACAGAAAAAACTTGTAGACCAGTTGAACCAGCTCTACAGGTCCAAGTTCATAAAAATTAAAACTTGTAAACTCCAGCAGCATCCAGTTTTTGCATAGTTAGCTTTACCAGAATCCTTATGGCTGTCATTAATTGGTGAGATTTGCTTCTCTGATGGATAAATCTGCTGTGGTAAAATGATTTTAGTATTTATTATGGAGGGTTATAATAAAAATAAGAATTTAAAACTCTGTATATTACAATACACATGCTCTGTCTGCAGTGTCAGCTATAATCTTCTCCTTGTCTCGCCTTGTTTTTTTCTTCACAGCTATCACATTCAAGGAGGAATATGACACTTGAGCCTTTTTTTCACAACTCTTCCAGGCCCTTCAATGGAAAAAATGCCACATTCATTTCTATCTTTTCATTTAATGAATTATTCCGTAAATTTATCAGCTAAGGAAACCTAGAATTTTTTTTTTTTTTAAATATAATAGTCTTTCAACAATTTACATTTTGGTGCAATAAAATGGTAATTATTTTCTGCTTATTTATAAGCCATTTGTTTCTTTAATTTCTGTTGAAAGTCCTGCCATCATTACAAAAAGCAGGAGAGTATCTTGGATAGAAAATACATTGTAAAGCTTTTCTATAATGGTCCAAAAAGACAGAATTCCAATTTTTTATTTTCTTCCTGAACATATTAAAAATGTACTGGAAGATCTCCAGTATTTTGTCTCTAAACAGACCATATCAAAGATGTAGTAAGCATATGAAATATCAAATGTAATCCATCCTAGGCATGTCAGAGAAAATGCAAAAGAATCAGTGTTGGACTGAATATCTTTTTATGGTGACATTTTCAGTATTGTCCCTTGAGCATTTTGCAAAACTAATGTTTCTATTCTCTTTTCATGCAGTCTGTGATGCTTTCAGCTGCATAAGTAGTAAAATAAAGTCAAAGTTGAAAAAAAAAAGAGTATATAGTTTTTCATGTTGAGTTTTTTTTAAGAGATTGATGTTGTCTTATTATCAGTTCTCTTTTCCTTACAATTAGCTCTTACTAATTCCCATGAGAACTGCCGATGCCAGTACACATCTATGTACAACAGCATCCTTAATTGTAGCTGGTAGCAGGGTTTTTCTCATATTATATCGAAGGGCTGGAGAGACCCTTATTAAAAGGTTCCTAACGTACGAGCCTTTAATGCATTTAATGAAGACTATTTTTCATTTTGTCAATTTTATCTTTGGCACAGTTTTCTACCAGTTTATAAAACCACGCTACAAAAGGTAATTTTTATAGTTGGAGATACAGACATGCTGCAGTCCAACAGAGGGAGTTGTGTTCAATAAAAATACAGGTCTTGCTTACCACATCCTGGACATCAGTGTGTAGAAAAGGTATTAGAGTTGTAGCACATTGCCAAATGGATATGAACTTTTAGTAAAAAGCTGTGGTTAGCAGAGCTGACACCTTCTTTGGGGAAGTAGCAGCGTACCTGCTAAAAGTGGGAATCAATGTGCCTCACTAATATGTGCCTCACTAATAAGATTGTTTCTACAACATTGTACTTCATTTCATTAATAATACCTTTAAAAAGATGTTAATAAATTGAAAATGCTTCAGTAAAGAGCTACAAGAACGTGTGTAAAAAAATTTGTAGTTTAGCAAGAAGGTGGTGTGAGTGAATCAGTCCCTGCATAAGCAGGGAACATTTTTGTGATGGAGAGAACTTTCGATGACATGAAGAAGTGTGTGAAGTCTGAAGCTGAAGTAGGACAAAGTGACCATGTCTATACGGGTAGACATTGCTTGGTAGCATTGCATGTATCGGGTGCTCTGTAGTGTTGCTGCAGTCCCACAGCCCCCCGTTCCCCCATCGAGGCTCCTTTTTTGCTCATATGCTTGGGTTTTCCTCCAGAGGAAACCAAGGTTTCAGGGGGATGTGGTGCTTGCAAGTCTCTTCTTAGCAGAGAGTCAGAGTGTGGACAGGATGAATAGGTGGAAACTGGAACTGCTAAACATGCCACAAAGTATACCTGCCCTACAGTATGGACACTTTCCTTAAGTATAGGCACCTGCTGTCAGAATTCCTCAGACAGGGCTGTGCTGGGCAGACGTTGCTGAGTAGCATCCCTCAGTATCCAGGAATGTTAATATCTAAGGAGGAGAATATTGTGAGAAGCATAATATGCCAAAAAATTGTTGGTAAAGCACAGGATCATTTTGTATAAAAGAAGTATGGTATGTTCTACTAAGGCCCATAGAATTTTATATGAAATTGTGTGGGTTTTGTTATGAGGAGCTGTTTGAGGATTGGGAAGCTTGGAAATGTCATCCTTATTTTCACTGTCAAGTGGGCCCACATGTGAGCTCTTCCTCTCTGCTCAGTGCTGAATGCTGTAATAATCTTCTGGCTTTGCTAGTGCAGATGCTGGTGAGATTGGCTATACAGGCTCAAGATATATGACTCGAGATGTACGTTCTATGCTTTCGAGCAGATCCACGTGAGCCTTCCACACAAGTGTAATACATAGGAATATATACAAAAAGTTGGCTATGTGTAGAAATAGTTTCATTACAAGTGGAGATTCAGTATGAATTTTAAAAACTAATCCCAGCTCCTTTCTCGTACAGGCCAATTTCTTCCCGCAGTGACACCTGTGTGACCTTTTTGTTTAAAGTTCTGACTGCCACCCCATGGCTATCAGTGGGTCTTCACGGATTTCACGACTTGCTGCTATGGAGTCTTCTGAAAATACAAAGGAATGAGAGACTAGAGTTTTGTGTTTTGCAGGTTTGGTGTGCTTAAATGAACGCAAGTTAGTAATCTAGTTCCTGTATTTCTGTGGTGCCTGCTTGTGCACTTAGTTTTCAGAAATGAAGCAAATAGCCTGAAGCATGTTAATGGGACTGTATACACTTCTAAGTAATTGGGTCTAAGTAGAAGTATTTCATTGTAAAAAAAAGAAGAGTACCATTTTGCTTAGCAGATTTTCAGTAAGTTTTTTCAGTTGGTTAGCGGTTAGCGGTTCAGTTTAATAGCGGCTGTGTGGGGTAGAACTGGAGGTAAGGGATCACTCAAGCTGTTTCTTGGAGATGCCCATAAAAGCCATTAACAACTCATTAAGAATGGAAAGCAAGGAATAACTGATCAGTGTTTTAACAAAGACAGGCTATCATTCGCATCCCCCAAATATCTGTGCTTGTAAGTGATTCATTATATTCAAAGAGGAAAAGGGATGAATAGTAAAATGAAAAATCTTTCAAATTGTTACTCAGGATAATGAAATCTAAGTCTGGTGGTGAAGTTGCAGAAAGATCTTGCAATTCTGAATAAAAAGGTGTGTTGAACTTCTATTATCCTTTACCAGTGAGTTGTTAACAAATATACATAGAGTTTTCCTGATGATAAGCTCATGGCTCTTTTTACAGGAAGATGCAGTTTGCATAAGAGAGGGGACAAAGTCTCAGTTGGTGCAAATCTCTGTTAAAAAAATATAACCGAAAGGAATGGCATCTCGCAATATTGTCAGGATGGAGTCAAAAGTTCATTTCCCTATCCTCTGTGGTAGGCAAGGGGGATATGGGATTCAATAGCAGAGTAGCTCTCAAAAAGGAAAGAAATGCAAGTACTTTTAGATGATAAGTTCACAGCATGAAGTGTAGGTAAGTGATCTCAGTAAATCCAGAGAAAAAAAAAATGGTAGTAATTAAAATCTGAACTCCTGTGAGAGGTTTCCTGTGTTTATAGGTAGGAAAGCTCATATTTTAGCTGTGTTACATAGAAAAAATCTGCAAGAGATAGTTATACCTTGGGGTGTGGAGGTGGTGTTTGGAGCAGAGCAGACAAAGATTATACCAAGGTGTTATGTAAAGGACTGCACGGAAAGGATCGGAGGACCATTAAGAATTTTGCTCACAGGGGCAACTTGTTAGAAAGATAACTTTAATTTGGATGAGAGTATTCAGATCTGGAATAGAAAAAGAAATGAGATTCTCCTTCCAGTGACACTATACCTGTATTCTAGATTATTGTAGTTCAGATCACTGGCTATTTGGCATGACTGCACTGGGAATATGCATACTGTTTTTAATTTTGCCACAGAAGTTTTTCAATGTACAACATCAAAAACAGCACCTAGGGGCCTCTACCTTTTTACACAGCATGCATACAGACATGAAAAGGCTGGTAATCATAATTTCTTCTCCATTCAGTCAACTTCCTGGTAACACAGATCAAATGCCATACCTTTTGTCTTTTTGTGTACCATTAACATGGGATTTTCCTTTATGATCTTAGAATTCCCCTTTGTTCTGCAAGTGTCCCAAATTTCATTTTGGGACTTCTCTCCTACTGAGTGGGTGTATGGCTGTATAGTTTTATAGCTTCTGTCCTCATGGGATTCAAGAGATGAACGACAAAAGTTCATCTAATAGAGCCACAGAGCCGTTATCTCCACATTTTGAGATAAATATAGCTCCTCAGGATGTTGAAAACCCTGGAAATGAGGATGTGCAGACTTATTTCCAGCTGCATTGAGAGTGACAGCCGTAGCTCCAGGTCTGCTATCTAAGTGCACAAGTTCATCACAGCCTGGAAGCCTGTGGTGGCAACCTCCCCATGTGTCACATGAGGACTGCTTGTTCTCCCTGCATCTTTAACAAAGAAAACTGTACTGTACAATACCACTGCAGTTAAGAATAAACGCCACCTGTGCAGTGGTTCCCTGGCTAAACCCTCTGAAACTAGGAAGCATAACCATCTTGGTCTCCCTCACACCATCTCATCTTTGAGGCATACTTTGACTGGAAAAACTCATTGTAGCAAAGAGACAGTAATGTCAGTGCTGGCTACAGTATTAACAATGTGTGTGCTCCAGGTCAAACATCTGAAGCCATGTAGCTTACCCCTTGATCTTGATGTATTTGGTGGATCTGACTCTTTTCCTTTGGTTTTATCTATGTCTACAAAGATCCTGGGACTGGACCCAACTCCGTCTTCGCAGCACTTTATTCACTTTCTTCTGGTTAGTGAAGAATGGCCTGGAGTTTTCCCTACATTTTCTATTTGCTTTGTGTAATATTGCTATCTTCCCCGTTTTCACCTGCCAGGCGCAGTATAAAGGACCCGGCCACATGATGAGCAGTTGTGTTTGTTTTACAACTGGAACTTTCTCTCATGGTCTTCCTCCATTTTGCAGACCTGTTACCTCTCAGAGCAGACCCTGGTCTGCCATAATTAAAAGTCCACATGTGATTTCTGTTCCATTAATTACATCAGAGTTTGGACGACAAAATAGATGAAAGGACTCCAAGTTGCTCTTGATAACTGCCATATTGTCCATGCCTTCATGTGGCCCCAAGCTAGGATGTTACCCAGATGGAGTGGGGGGGTTATGAGGACATTTTGCTCTCAGTATAGCTGAGCCTGTCCCTGCGCGCAGTTCTTCCTTGGTCATTGTAAGCAGTGGTTGAAGTATCATGCTCCCCATTCCCAGGGAAGAATTTGTTATGGTAATGCACAGCTTATATGCTCTTTGGTGTCCCTCCTACCAAGGATTTACTTACCACTTAATTCTGCATTTCAGAATCCAGCTCTTGTGGTTTGGCAGAGTACAGACTCATGCAATTCTTATTCTGGGACTGTGGGTAAAAAAACATTGGAGTCACACTGGTGGCAAATATTTCTCCCAGTCTACTCTCTCTTACCTTGTAACAGTGGCAGCTCTGGATTGAAGCAAGCAAGACTGATCCATTATCTAAGCAGGATCTAAGCAGATACTTATGGAAGGAATGACACTCCTCAACATCATACATTTTCAGAATTCCTATTTTCATAGAATCATAGAATGGCTTGGGTTGGAAGGGACCTTAAAGATCATCTGGTTCCAACCCCCCTGCCATAGGCAGAGATACCACCCACTAGATCAGGTTGGCCAGGGCCCCATCCAACCTGGCCTTGAACAATTCCAGGGATGGGGTATCCACAACTTCTCTGGGCAACCTGTTCCTGTGCCTCACCATCCTCTGAGTAAAGAATTTCCTCCTAGCATCTAATCTAAATCTACCCTTTTTTAGTTTAAAACCATTCCCCCTTGTCCTATTACTATCTGCCTCTGTTAAAAGTCGCTCGCCATCTTTTTATAAGCACCCCTTAAGTACTGAAAGGCCAGTCTCCTTGGACCTTCTCTTCTCCAGGCAAAACAACCCCAACTCTCTCAGACTTTCTTTGTAGGAGAGGTGCTCCAGCCCTCTGAGCATCTTTGTGGCCCTCCTCTTTTACCTGTTCTAACAGGTCCACATCTTTCTTGTGCTGGGGGCCCCAGACCTGGATGCAGTGCTCCAGGTGGGGCCTCACAAGGGCAGAACAGAGGGGGAGAATCACCTCCCTTGAGCTGCTGGCCATGCCTCTGTTGATGCATCCCAGGATACAGTTAGTCTTCTGGGCTGCAAGCACGCACTGCTGGCTCATGTCGAGCTTTTTGTCCACCACAACCTCCAAGTCCTTCTCCACAAGGCTGCTCCTAGTGAGTTCTTCTCCCAGACTGCACTCATGTCTGGGATTGGCCAGGTTCTGATGGTGGTTGACAAGTAGACAATTTTTGATTTAACTAGCAATGTTTTCTGAGATTCCTCAACGGGCAGGTGGTTTGCAGCAAATGTGTACCCTCACTGGGCTTCCCGGGGAAGTGCTGAAGACTGTTACAGCCAGAAGCATGTCTTATCTGTCCTGAAGATGTTTTCTTGGACAAGTCCTCTCATTTTCTAGATATGTTCAGACTGTAGATCGCCACTTTGAGGACCAACCTCATTCCCATCCCCTCCCCCAGTGACTGGTCTCACTGTTCCAGAGAGTAATTTCTTGGACATGTTTGACACATCCCACCACTTGCAACACTCTGTGCAGTGTACAATGTACAAGATAGCTTCCAAGTGTGTACAATTTGTTTGCCATACATTGACTGTTCAAGCTGACTATCCCATTGAGATCCCCAGTATTTCTGTGGTTGATGATAGGAATGTAACCACTAAGATGTGTTTCCAGCTAGGAATACTGTCCAGGTTTATAGGTCCCCAAAGCTTATTCCTGCTGTCTGAGAACTTCTGTGGCATACAATTTATACATCATGTCCTGGAGCTCAAAGCAGTATGAAATGATTATCAAGCCTTCCACACTTGTATTCATGTCACTGTCTAGAAATAATGGTGATGATATAAGGAATAAGCTTCTGTGTCTGTACAAGACCCTCTTCCATGTGCAGGGAATTGACACTCTGTTGAACCAGTGCACCGAGCATCAGGTTGTACCTGACTGTACCTTTAATTTGCTGTGGGCATTGAACATTTTTGAAAATTCTATAAGCCCTTTCCTGAAAACAAAATCAGAACCTGACCTTCAGGATTGGACTCCATATTTGTTTTAGAATTAAAACAAACCCTTTTTTATGAACTTTTGTATGCCTTAGTGGAGGGTCAGAGCTTTTCTGTGTAATACTGTATTGCTAACAGCAATGCATGTAGGTATACCTATTGTCTAAATATATAAATAGACAATGCAAAATGAAAATTAATTACAGGAAATAACCTCTATTTCGACAGTAGAAATTGAAGTTTATTTTATGTTTGCAGGTGCAATTACCCTGACATAAAGTCTAGAGCTCTGTGGCACCCCAAAAGAAAAAAGAAAAAAAAAAAGAAAAAAAAAAGTGACTAATGAGGGTCCTATACTATTATAATTGTGACAATAGGAATGGAGGAAATCAGGAAAGAAGAGAGGAAAGAATTTCTGTAAGGGTAAGGTTAAAGATGTTAATGTTAAAGATGATTGACATTCAAGGAGGAAGGTGTTGGAATTCTGGTTCCAAGTTTTGCTGAAAAGAGATTATTAATGGCATTAACATAGCCAATTTGAGTTAGGTGAGAGGTAAATTGGTTTAGCATAGAACTGGCAGAAGGAGGAATTCAAACTGCCTTTGCAAACCGCTGTTTTTAAAAAAAGAACGAGAGATGGAAAAGCAAGTATAGATGGGGTGAGAGCTGCACAGACAAGCAGGGTAACAGTTGACTTTCTTTGGGAGACAAAACATACTTCTATTCTGAGTGAGAGAGGAAGTTGAGGAAAAGATGGTAGAACTGCTGCAAGTGTTAGATCTAGTAGAGGATAAAGGATAGGAAACTTCATCCATCCTGCTTAAGGATATTACAGGCATAGAAAGGAAGGGGAGGAGAAGGCAACCAAATCATCACTTTTTTTGATATGATTTGATTCTGGTTTGGCTTTTTATTAGACCTTTTTATTCTTCACTGAAACAAGCAGTTCTCTTTACATCCAGAGGAGATCTGAGAACATTAAAAGAACCACAGGATTTATGACAATCTCTCTTTACAGAACAGCTCAGAGTTACTCACTCACATCAGGCGGTGAGCTGCATATTCCCCCGAGTCGCTCGCATTTGACTGTCTAAGTCATAAAAAAAATGCCACAGGAACACATCCTGGGTATTATTTTACTGTACTGGAAGAAGTACCTTATTCATTAAAAAGAAATCACATGCAGATATTAGTCTTCTTGTTTACACTTAGAAATCCCCTGTCTTACTAATGCACGGAGTCACATGAGAAAAACTCATCTAGATGTTAATGAAATAATCATGTCATGAGGAGTACTTATATTGTGATGATATCAGTCTCCATTAAATCTACTGCAAAGTTAGGTTAGGGTTGGGTTTGCTTAGTTAGGATTGCTTGGTTAGGGCTGGGATTAGGTTTGTGCACATTTTGTTTCTGTAGGCCAAGACTGCTGAAAACAGAAAGATCTTTTCTTTCCTTAAAATGAAAAATTTCCCTTCACAACATTTTTTTTCCCCCTCCTAGCAATTCCTTGAACCCTCCTTGTGTTTAATCTATGTCTGGAATATGCCAGTACCTACATGCCACTGAGGCATGACCATTTTCACTCACCTCTTCTCCCCATCCCTCAGCAATGTTTGTCAGGAATGTAATTTGATCAGAAAATCATTGTGTTGAACTGTATTGGGAGGATGGAACACTGGAGTAATTTAGACCTGAAGATTAGTGGCTGACATACAGTTTTAAGTGTTTATTGTTTGAAGAGATGCAGTTGACAATTCTGTCATTTCCACCCACCTGTAGTTAGCTTTCTCCC
The DNA here is from genome assembly GCA_013399115.1 of Anseranas semipalmata. NCBI lineage: Eukaryota > Metazoa > Chordata > Aves > Anseriformes > Anseranatidae > Anseranas > Anseranas semipalmata. The sequence goes on along the minus strand of VXAA01004394.1, from coordinate 521,584 downwards.
ATCTTCCATTTTCTGTTTGTTTTTTTTTTTTTTCCTCAAAAATGTTATGTGAACATTCCCTGAAGTTTCATAATTGATCAAATATATATTTGATACAGGTGCTTAGACAGTGAGATTTCAATGTATAGAAATGAACTGAAAAGCTTTAACACAAACACGTATTTCAAACACATACACACTAATTGACTATGACATACATTTTAGAAAGCACCTGTTGGTTATAGTCATTAATACATTTTTCCCAGGATAGCAGTAGCAGGATTACAGTAAATATGTGTGCTTCATGATGGTGTATTTTTATCATCTTCTATAGGGAGAGTATGTTATAAATACTAAGAATGTCCAGAATGTTTACTGGATTTAAAAATAGAGAAGAAAGTGCGTGATGTTTAGCTGAACAGCAAAAATGCCTATTTAAGCTTTACAAGAAAATAAACAGTGTCTCTGAAGTGGTTTTCTTTTACAGTATATCCAAACAAGACTTTTTGGTAATTTTGAGATTTTGTCAGCTTTCTAGATTTCTATCAAATGTCTGATTATGTTGGAAGTGTGGCAAAGTGCCAGTTCTGTTATAGTTATAGTTGAGGACTTCCTTCTATTTCAAGATTTTCTAACCACTCCCTTTGCATTACGTCTGCTTAATAATTTTGTGTGCTGTACATTTGTTAGGAAAGGTTATTTTTCCATGTCTGTGAAAGCCTTGAATTTAATCAGAAGTAGACTTTTCACACACACACACACACACAAAAAAAAAGTAGTAGTAACTATGAAAAAGTGTCCCAAGATATCTCACTCATTTTTCTTCCAAAGATAATTTGCCATTGCCTATAAAAGAATCACAAAATGGTTTAGTGTGGAAGGGAGCTCTGGAGGTCGTGTGGTCCAACCCCCTGCTCAAGCACAACCACCCAGAGCAGGTTGCCCTGGTCCATGTCCAGACAGCGTCAGTGGTGCATTCTGCAGCTTCAGTAACATGCAAGACTCTCAAGAAACTACGTGGGTGTGCGTTTTGGCGTGTGGTGTGCATGCATGGTCCATAGGAAGTACCTTGTGTAGTTCTGATAAAGCTCTAATATTTTATTCATTTGTAGCTTATTGAAAGGCATTTAAGCCACTCTCCCTGACTCTCTTTGGTGAATGGAGGTTTGTGGGCGCTTTAACATTCTGTGAGTTTTATGTTTTCTGGACGTCTGCAGGAGTCTAAGATGGCCATTCTTCTCTAGAGTTGCCAGGGCTACTTTCTCTGGCAACATCTCACTCCTAGAGTGAGTCCAGACTAAATTTAGAAAAGATGCACTGAACACAGTTTTGAGATTTAAACACTGAGACCCAGAAATAATACATGAGGGCACACAGCAAGTATGAATGTCATCATCTTTTATTCGGTTGGGCTGGGAAATCCAACCACTCCAAAGACGTTTTAATGGAGGTATAGGAACTGCACAACTGTCCATAAAATGCTGTTTGGTGATATAGAACTGGACTTAAATACTGATGTTGACTCTAAATACAAACTCTATTACAGCTCATGACCCTATTACAGGCAATACTGTTAAGGTACACAAAGGTAAATTGGCTTAAGCTAGCAGTAGAACGGGCAAGATATCACAAAGGCTGCTTATTTCAACAGCATTAACTAATCCCTTTTCATGTAAAGGCTCTTGATCAGCTTAATTAAAATATTAACACAATCTTCGTGTTTTGTTTTGTTTTGTTTTGTTTTTTATGTAACTTCTCTGTTTAAATTCACTGTGACTGGAAACTTAATAGATGGATCATTAGAATACAGTACAGCCATTTTTGTTGAAGTATAAGTAAATAGCATAAATACAGTAATCTATTTGGCAGCTTTCTGATGTGCAGGAATTATTTAAAACACTCCTAGTCTGAGGAATCTGCTGACCATATGATCAACAGATGATCATATGACATAAATCAGAGCAATACTTATTTTAAGTTGAGCTTATTTTAAGTTGGCCCAGTGTCTAGCTATGAATTAGTCCAGGCAGGGTTCAGTTTCAGTCAGTCCAAGATACATTTTTTGTTAGGACTTGACTGTATTCAGCCTCACAAACTGATCACAAACCACTTCTGCTTTTTGAAGAGTTGATATCAAGTTAGAGCATTTGTTTACATATGCAGTTCTTAGCAATTCTTTCTGGTAGTATCGTGACCAGAACCAAACCTGTGAAGTCCAAAAAGTTGAATCTGAGAGGCCTTCCTGAAATATAAACGTGTTCCTGTTTTAGCTTCTATCTTTTGGCTGTCTTTAATTCTATAATAATTAGAATATGCTTTGTTTAGGCTTGTATTGTTGGCTAATTGGAACCTTGTTTGAATCATTCATACCTCTTGATTTTTCTGAGTTTATTTGGAATTACAGTGGGAGCGTACCAATGACATTTCCCTCTGGGGAAAAAATACCACAAGAATTTTCTTTGTCCCAAGGTTTCCACACCTGACTGCTGAGACCTATTTGCATGTGTAATAAATAATAGCTCATGAAGTTAAACAGCTACAGTTCTGTGTATTCTAACTGCACACGTAGCCAGCTCACCAGCATCCCAGTCTTGTGTGCTCTTTGGCCTGTCATTCACAGACTTTTTCAGTAATTCCTCCCAATAACGACTTTAAATTAGGTTTTTGTAAAAGCTCTCACTCTCACTTGGTTTATAGACAGATCAACAGCAACAGTCCACAGCAAACATATGTGCCAGGGTGTCTTCACAGTTCTTGTGTATGTAAAGCTTCTATTTGGATTTCTTAGCATAAACATTTTGAAAGATTTATATTGTTACATGTATAAATTAACATATTAGAAGATATGTGGCTCCTCCACAGCCCTGTAAATGCTTGTTTTTTCAAATAATACTGGCTGTATTTTGGAACTTGAAAACACTTGGATAACTTTTTAAAACACTGCTTCCTCATACACTTCACACTTCATTGGCTACAACTGGAAGTGAAGTGACAAGCACTGTGTTTGTTCAGGCCTCATTTTACAGGCTCAAGCACCTCTGACATTTCTATTATAACATTTGGCTAAGAATTCAAGAAAAATCCTGGCCCTATTGAACATAAGAGTAGATATCCCATTGCCCTTTGTGGATCCAGGTGCTTTTATTGTCCTTGACTGAGAATCTAGACACAAGATATTGTAAAGAATTTGGAAAATGCTTCCCATTGGTATGATCATATACCAAAGAGATAGGTAACTAAGTAGTCTGTTTATGAGCGTGATATTAAAACATATTCAGGCGTAATATTTCTTTGTGTATTATGCTAAACCCAGTATAAAATACAATACGCAAGTATACCAGTCAAAGTGAAAGCCTGAATCTTTCATAAGTTTTTTTTTTTGTATGCTATGTAGCATAGGGTTAAAAACCCCATAGTTTTTAATGATCTGTGGTTTAATCTGAGAAGTTTTAATAACCTGTGACATCAATTAATTTTCAAATTTGTTTCTTTTGAGTTTTTTTCCTTAGGGTTTAGATCAATTTGAGTCAGTAAAATGAAGACTAAACATAAAGGAAAATCAGTGACTTATGTTATGTTCTCTCCTGCATATAGTTTCCCAAGGACTTTAAGTTCCAGCCACATAACTTCAGATCTACAGAAACCTCTGTTCTGTAATTTTAGAGGTTGTTAATAACAGGTGTTTTTATCACTTTTCTTTTGATGAGCTCAATTTTCTATAAATATTTTTCAGGGTAATATGCAAAATATATCTAATAAAGAAAAACATCAGAATGTTTATAAAATCAAAAGGCCAGAAGGATAGGAAATTGATGTCTTTCCTACACATGCTGTAGCATTGTGGCTTCTGCTATAGTCAAGAGTGAGGTGTAGTCAGAAAGTATGAAGTGCATCAGGATGGACTCCATTCGCAAAATTCAAGACATGCATTGAAATACCCCATAGTTTATCTGTTTACTTATCTTTTAAAGAATTCATCCCATCACTGGTTGTAATTGCCCTTACTTCTAAAAGCTGCTTTTTTTGATGAGCTAAATGAAGTTGCTACGTACTAAATAGTGGTGAAGGAGAGAACTGGAATGCTTTCAAAGGTTTAATTAAATCTAATAAATGAATGCTCTGTTGTAGACTCTCTTTTGAACTAATGGAGAGAAACTACTCTGTTTTAAAGAAGTGTGCATTTTCACGTTGCCCTCTAATTTTCTGAAGCTGACACGCTCCATAAATATTTAGACATTGGTACCTTGCTGACTCAGAAGCATTGTATAACTTGAAAAAGATGGTAGACAGGCTCACTGGAGTGATGCATTGCTTTAAAAAACACTGTGTTTAAACAGAGCCCCTTTTATTGCTACCTTAAAAAAATATCTTCCAAGGATAGCATTTATCTTCAATTTTGTGTTCTTAGTGCATGTGTAGGGGTCTTTCACAGCATCCATGGCCACATGCCTGAGGAGATGAGAGCACTGAAGTAGGGAGTTACTCTGAGACTTTAGAAGAGATTTTTGCCTAATCTTTTCTTTTAATCCAGGCTGCTGTAGAGTCATACTTTAGTTTTCTAAGAAATTCATGCAAGATGCTGAAATACTTTCATGGTTTTCTGAATCCAGAGCCAGGAGTTTATTCAGGGCCAAGTCCAGCACTATATTCCAATCAAAAATCCAACACTTTCTTCTCACAATTTCTATAATAGCAGCACAAAAGCACTTTAGAAATCATCATTGTTGCATTTTGTGCTTTACAATGTCTGCTGTAGAGACTATTGTAAAGAACATGGTAGAGCAAATGTAGGATAACACACAGAGAAAAGAATGGGTAAGAAAGAAAGATGAGAAAAGCAAGAATGCACCACTGCAGATAAGCAGAGTAAAAGTCTATATTGTCCTCTTAATTGTTTTTTGGGGGGTCTATATGTTTTTTTGTTTGTTTTAATATAAGAATGGCCAGCAGATGTTCATAATCATCTGTTTGGCCATCTTAAAATTACGATTAGAATTAAAGCTTTTACTGAGAGCAACTGAATTGTTGATTGACTTTGTTGTCGTATACAAAGATGAAAAAAATAACACCAAACAAATTGCATTTGACATTACAAAGACTACCTCTCATTCACCTCAAGCTTTCCAAGCACCAGATTAGGGGCTAGGTAAAATATCTGCGACACCAGCTGTCACTTTCATGTTCTGACAAGATTGACAGTAATATGTGCCAAAAAGAATCCATTTCCAACTGTTGCATTTTCTTAAAACCAATACACACCCCAGCTCATACTCTAACCTTAATAGTGACCTCATACATTCTTTTATCAGCAGGTCAGTACATATGTCTCTTGAATTCTCCAAGTATTTGGGAAGTTAACTTGCTTTGCATTTCTGAATTTACTGTTCATATTTCGTGTTTGGAGTGCATGCTGGAAGAATTTGATGTGCATGTTCCTTCATATTTGTTGGAAAAAGGAAGTGGAAGGTATTTCAGCTTTAAATAACACCATCATCCTTTTCTCAAAAAACAACTAATAATTAAATAACTCCAGCATCATTTCCTAAAAATTTTTGCCTGGGAGGCCTTCTACATACCAGTAGTTATTATTCTCCAAGGTAAAATTCTCCCCAAATGCCTCCAGTAAATCATTTTTTAATTTGCATATATGGTCAATGATGAGTTTGGAACAGTTTTTTGGACTGCTGTTACATAGTTCACTGATAGTTATTTTCATTAAATGCTCCTTAGATTTCTCTACTGCAAGTAATGAGGAGTTTGTTAGAAAATTTAAATTGAATCTGTGTGCGTGTCAGTGGATTTTGCTTAACACCCTGAAACGTATTATAATTTCCACAGAAAAATGGAATGTCCCTTGCATCTGGGTGAGGTAACAGGCCACGTACAACAGCAAGTCAGCAGAACTTACTTAATATCTCCCAGCAGGACTACTAACACCTGTTTTACCAGGGTGGGTTTTCAAATTTACACCACCCACTGAAACTTGACATTGCCTTCCAGCACAGTTACAAAAACGTATTGCAATAAGCTATCACATTAGAAACTCATGGGAAATAAACTATCAGAACAAGAACTAATGTGATTTTTAAGTCTCTGCTTTTCTTTGCATTTTTGCAGATTTTACTGGAGAATTTGCTTATTTCACATTTTTCTCTTTCTTCAAGTTTCCCCCATTTCATTTGAGTTCACCCCTAAGACAAATCAAGAATTCATGGGAAATTTAACCAAGTCTTGATAGTCATAGGTCAAGGAACAGTGTCACATTCAGCCTGCTATATCAGCATCTTGCAGACACTACAAATTTGAAACTAAAGAGGTTCCTCAGTAGGGTCAGTGTAAGTTTCCTGTTACTCCTGGCCACGTTTCTTCCCATTCCATTTCCATCAGGATTTGGAAGTATTCACTGCTCTTCAGAGTGTCCCATGTTAAGAAGTAGCAGTAGCAGTAGCAGTAGTTGCAGTAATAATAAAAATAATAATCTTTTTCTTTACAGATAATAATACATGCAGTTTCTTTACAAGGAGTCCTGATGGAAATGTAAGGCTTTCAGACAATCTTGCTCAAGAATCAAAAACTTTTATTATGAATGTATTAACACATAAATATGTTAAAAAGCATGCCCAACTGCAAATATGCAAGAGACAATAAAGCAGGTGGCTTGCATTCAAATGTTTAACTAGTTTAACTTGTGAAATATCAAAAGAAACCAGTCTGCTTGCTATAGTACAACTATAATACTTGTAAAATGAGCCCATAGGAGTTTATTTCCCATTGCTGCCTTTGAAAGTCTTTAACTCTACTTTTTAGTTCTAGTTGTAGTAGAGATAAATTTGCAAAAAAAAAAAATAATAATAATAATTGTTTTACAGCAGGACCCTCCCCTTTGGAATAGATAGGAATCAGCTATTGTGGATAACATAGCAGTGTAGTGAAAATACCATACACATTTTTAAAATATCATTTAATGATAACTTGTCACAGAATACAGGTAAATCATCAACAGTGCCAAATTGAATGGAATGCAGGGTATAGAAGGTATTTCTTTTGATGACTTAGGTTACTGATTGGTACTTTTCTAAATAATTATAATAAATATTACCATATTTTACAGTTAATAAGTATTTCTTATTTTTTATGGATCAGGTGCATTTTGTCCCACAAAATATATACAATGCAAAGTCATTAGGGAGTTTTTATATTTTAGTTGTATTACCCTTTGAAAATTTTTCTAAAGAAGTGAGCAGAACTTCAAGTGTTCTAAACATCTGTTTTCAAGTGAAGACCAAAAGGGGGTTCTCAAAGCCAAATATTATTTCTGTGATCATTTAAGAATCACCTAGACTCCCAAACACTGTTGTAAATGTGGCATTTGAAGAATGGATAGGCAGATGGATAAAGACATTGGACTGCGTAATCCATTTTGGTATGCCGGTTTTAATCTAGAATGATGCTGTTGGCTTCAGCTGCACCTCCTTGGAGTAAACTAGCTATCACGAATGCGTTTTTGGGCCCAATACTCAGCCTTACAAAATCTTAGTATGTATAGATACATACAGTGAAAGCATGACGGTAAGTAGAATAGCAAGCAGTGTTTTCAGTTATCACTTGTTTGAAATGGAGAAAGTCCTTGAGTTGTTTTATTTTTTTTTTTTCATGAAGGAAATATTGAACCTTTGACTAACTTGTATATAGCAAAAAAGCTGAATGTCCACCTGCCTGATTTATGAAGTCTGGTTTTGTAAACAAGTTTAGAGATAGAACTGAAGATAAAAATATATGCCAGTATAGAACTGCAAATATATTCTCTTTATATCTATATCTAGTAGCTTTCTAGCCCTCTACTTTAAGGAGAGGAACACAACAGTAACGCAAACTAGTGAAACCAGATGGATTAAAAAACAAAAACAAACAAAAGACAAACAACAAGCAAGCAAACAAACAAACAAAAAAATCCTGAAGAATCAAAGTGACAAGGCAAACTAAAAATCAAGGTGTTTCCCGCAGAGCAATAAGTTGCTCTGTGTGCAATGTATGAGTCAACTAAGAACAGAAAGTAAAATGAACTTGTCTTTCTCAATCTCTGAGAACAGCTTTAGGTGTAGCAAGTTGTGCAAGATTATAAATTTGGCCAAAAAAATAGATCTTTTAGGTAGTTGTGTTTTTTGTTTGCTTGTTTTATTTTTTACTTTTTGTTTTTAATCTGTGAGAGTGTACGTGACCCATTCTCATACCATCATGTGAGCAAGGATGAGAGTTTAGGCCATGTCCACCGTGGAATATCTTTCAGTTTCTTTCAGAGCATTCCATATAACTAAGTCTACATGGACAGTTTCATACTCTCGCTGGCTCCAACGTGTGCACCAGAAATGCTTTTATCCACACATGAACATGTCTCAGTTGCTTGCCTGAATCTCTGTTCTTTTTAGAATCCACAATTAAGACCAGAGCTAAGACTAAGCTAAGACTAAACCAGTAGCCAGAACTCTAAAGCTAGTACTTCTCTGTCCATACTCTGTCCATGTGAAAGTCAGACATGCACATAGGATCTGCTCTTCCATTTTTCATTTTATTCATTTTACACAGCATATGTATTGTGAATATTTTGAGTCAAGGATGCTATCTGTAAGGCCTGAGTTGTGTTTTTATTTGATTTTGATTCTACTAGCACTGCAGAACTTGAATAAGAATGTGCTGTGTGGTAACAATACATTATTTTCTAATTTTGAATTCATTTAAATCCATTGACCTCCACAAATCTTTGTGGTGAGTGTCCCTACAAATAAAAGAGTGAAACACAGCTCTCAAATCAGATTAATACTCTGGGGAAATTTAAGAAGAAATCTTACTGGTAAACTGTATTTGAAATACAGTTACTGTGACACGGAATATCTCATCCCATAATTCTAATCTCAAAGGACTTCTATTCGATATTAGTATCAAAAAATATATATACTGAATAGTTTTATGGGGTTTCTGTGCTCTAGAAGGCGAGTATATATGTGGCTTTCTGGGTTTCTGTGACAGTCTGTTTCCATGAGTATCTCTAATCAGCCATCGGAAACATTAGTGAAATTTCTACAGAGCAAACCCTTTAGCAGGTTTTATCTGGGGCTTTGTGTTGTGGTCCAGAATGTCAAAACACATCCAGAGCTATAGAAGATAGCGCAGAATAAAGTGCTAACAGAAATTACAGTTTTACTTTTGCCTCCAAAATAATCAAGAGAAATTTAGAAGCATATATGTATAGAAACACTCTGTAATAATGTCTTGCGTTCTTCGGGAGAAATCCTGCTAGAAGTAGGCAAATCACAACTCACATATGTGTCTATATGTGCTCATAAACTACGTCGTCATAAACTTAACAAGAAGAATTAGTTAAACCAAGATATGTTTGAGAGCTTCTTACAAATACAGAAAAACATCATGCTGTATTAGTCATCATTACTTGTCTTCTGAGTAGCCCACAATTAAACTGATGCTTGGAAGTGAAGAAAGTGTTGTCTGCCAGACAAAAGAGATCAAAGTTAATCTTGGTAACAGCAAAAATAATTATAATAAATAGACATATTCTATATGTTGAGTCACTGGTGAGTACAATCCCACAAATGAGCTCTTCCTGTAAGTCTGCCGACTGCTGGTATTAAGTACTACTGTTCATCTACATGCAAGTCCCACAGTCTGGTTTAGTGATTTATTTCAGCCAGTAAAATTTCAAATAGCTACCAGTCAAAAGCAGATTACCCACAACTACAGTATGTAATATGTTACAGTAGTTTTGCAATGCATCTTCTTTGTATGCCATATAATGTAATAATAGTGTTGCAGTTGTGATATTGCTGCTTATTTGTACATAATCGTTTGAAAGATAATCCCTTAAAAAGTGGGTGTAGAAATATCTTGGGAGCCACTACGATTTATGGTGTAAGTATTTCAGGTGCATTTTTCACAAGGCTGTGTGTACAAACAGTATTAAAAGGATTTGATTTACACAAGCAGCTTAATATTTAAAAATCATAACTCAGTAGGCTTAATTTAATAAGCATCAAATTATGTTATCTATCTGATGATGCCTACAAATCTTGATTCCTAAACTATCATCCTCTTAGCTGAGTTTGTCTGCACCCATGAAGCTGGAACTACATTTCAGAACAGGACAAATTATTCTTCAGTTTTGATAAGGAAGTGATTATCTTATAATGATAGTCTTTGTTTACCTCTGAAAAGCAGTCTCGTGTAGTATTGATTGACTTTCAACATGGTTAATTGAATAGGTAGGTGGGCAAATATCTACATGGCAATGAAGCTGTATTATATCATTAATTAATTATTTATTCCATTTTTAGGTTTTAACATTTTTATGTGGCAAATCTGTTATTCAATGTACTGCATTTCCTCCAGTCTTTTGAGCCTTTAGCATAATTTAAGTGATCTGAAACAAAAAATGTTTGGGATTGACAGTGATCGAGAATTGTTCAGCAACAGTCTGATCTTAGCAATATCTACCTGTACAAGCAAATTCGCAAATTTGATTCACTTTCTGTGTCTTGATATGTAAGATTCAGAATCTGTGTATCCTGAATTCTGTACTGGAGCAAACTACATCTGCTACAAAGTAAAATTCATTACAAAATTGTGGGCATATGTCATAAAATTTGTCTGGCACCTATATGAAGTATTTCAAAGCAAAATCCTTAGTCCTTGATGTATAAGCAGGTAGATTTCTACATATGCAGTGTTAGCACTACGAAGAGTTTACCCCAGCGTATAATAATGCCACCACTAACTACTTAAATAAACATGGGCTTCAGGGATTCATACCACTCTTGATTGAAACAGCATTGAGGAGTAGAAACTGCTTGAAATCTCTTAGAGCTTTTGTAATTGAAAAATTACTCTCATCTGTTGGCAAGTTTGAGTAAAAAGTGTTTGGGGCTGCTAGGGTTTGAGTTCAAAGAATAACTGTGGTTTGCCGAGGCAAGAAGTAGGTAATTAAAGCAATGTTTATAGACACACTGAAAGCTTCAAAATGGGACAACTTTAAGGCTAACTTCTTTTAGACTGGAAAGGAAAGAAAGTGAAAATAACCCATGAATGTATTAATGGCTGTCTTCTTGAATTTCCTAACAGTTCCTGAAAGTTGTATAGTAACTGCAGTTTTTATCAGAAAAATGACTGTTAGAGTTATATTCTGACATTTTCTGTGTATTATGTGGCTGCGAGTTGCCACACCAAACTTGCTCAATTCACAAGCAAGAACAAGACTTTATTATAAAGCTAACACTGCAACCACAGTCTATTGTCTGAGAGTCGGCCTCTGCTATTACTTCATACAGCACCACCAACAGGAATGACTTTGGACTTAGGGCTTGTGTTGAACTTCTCTTGGTGAACCATGAAGCAAAACAGAATTTGCTTTGTAGTTCTGCAGTATATTGAGTCATTTGTGTTTATAGTAATGACTTGATTTTTCTGCAAGTTTAAGAGATGTGACTTCAAAGACACATACAGTAAATGTAGACATGTAAAGTAACCAGGCACCATTTCTATAGGATATTTTTTCATCTTAAATGTATGTTAAGGTTTAGGCTTACTATTTGCTAAATATTTAGTATTGCAGATAGATATTGAGATGCTTTCATAGCACTTTAGTGTTTAAGTGGTCCCTAGTAAATTAGGTTTTGTTTATAGCTATGGTCTCCTGAATTACTGCAGAGAATACATGCCCTTTATGAGAAATGTCTTGGTTATACTAGGAGGTCTGCCAGGAAGTTAGGTAGTATTGATTTGGTTATTTGGAGGTGGGCATTACTGACTTCAGCCTGATTTTTTTTTCTTTTTTTTTTTCCTTTGGGTTCCAGTAGTTAGTGGTAGAGCACAATTTCCCATCTTTGAAGTAGTTCATTCTGCATTAAGATTGATTTGAAAGTTCAAAGAGACACTCAGTTATACAGCTTATATCCAAACAAATCTTTGTTTCTGTTAAATTCTTCAGGACAGGAAAATTTCCACTCAAATATTTTCTTGTGCAGTTGACACTGTTTAAAGGTTGAGTAGAGATATTCTCATTATTTTCATGACTGATCCAGGTGTGTAGTTGGAGGCCAGGACTGAGCCAGCCCATTTCCTTGGCATTGCCATCAGGAGTGACTCAGTCTCCCTGTCCCTCCTCCCCATCTTCCTCTTCCTCTCCCAAACCAAGCCTTACTCAGGCTTGGACGCACCCTGTCCTCCACTGACTCCTGTGCTCATCTGACTGCATAGGAAACTGGAGTGACTAAAATACAATTGCCTTTTTTGCTGGGTGAGTTTTCTGCACTGAGCCAGCTCCTGGTGTGCTTAGAGAAGCACTGAAGCCCAGACGAGGTAACAGCAGCAAGGCCCCACGCCTGGGAGGAGGAGGTGAGGAAGAAGCAAATCATCTTATTTTAGCTGCAGTGAACTTTCAACTCACTTAGCTGTGTCACATCACTATCCCTTATGAAATGACCTAGTTTGTTTATTTTTATTTTTATTTTCTCATGATGTGAACCTACATAAACATTTAAGAAAATGACGGAATTAATGCATGAGTATCTGGAGTTACAGTGCTTGGCCAAAGCTGGAGTAATCCCATTGATTTTAGCATGGTTATTCCACTTTCACAGCTGGTGACACCTGCCAAACTGATTTATGAAAGCTTTATGGTGAACCCCAACTTAAGAGTGACTTTAAGTAGAGTTAGCTGCAGAGTTGTACTTATTTTTTTAATTAATTGATTTAGGAGAGAGATTGTTTATCATTCCCTATATATGGTAGCATGTCCTGAAAAACAGTTGAACAAATGTAGGAGAAAACATTTTTAAAGGTGTTGTTACTAATGCTTTGGAGTTTATTCTGCTTAACAAGCCCATATCTAAAAGTTTTGCAGATGCCTATAAGTCTATAAAAACCACCTGTGGGTCAAGAAAGTCTGTGTAAACTCATAATATATACTTCTAGGGTCAGTAATAAAAGGAACATTTCTATTCCTTTTAGCTGCTATTACTTGCTAAAAATAAAGACAGAACTGCAATCATAGAAAGACAATAATAATAAAAGGCCCTCCGCTCAGGCTAGAAAAGATGTTGTCAACAATCAGGTAGTTTTCGTTCAAGGAATGAATTTACCCCTCACATTATGAGGGTTGAAAACTGCTCATATGAGGTTTTGTAAAATGTGTAGACATTCAAATAAAATTAACTACATGGACTTGAGCTACTGCAGGTTTATGGTTTTGGTGCTGAGTGTTCCTTGTCTCTTATAATATTCTTCAATGAAAATAGTTAATTAAATTATATTGTTAAACTTTTTTGTGTGTAGTCCAAATTGCCTTAAAAAATCCATCAGTCTAAAAGCTGTAGTTTAAAATCAAGACTGTTGAAGGCACTTGACATAGGACACCTCTTTACACACCGTTATTTTGTGTTGATAAGAACATATTTAGACATATAAAGTTGTTAGCTGAGAGATGTTACCTTTACACCTAGTATTTGCTTCATAGATATTTGCTGGGAGGGAGGGGGAAACCAGCCAGGCATGGTGATTCAAATGAACTTTTGGGAACATTCTGGCTCCCTAATCTGTGAAAAATAGAAACATGAAAAGAGTTCATTTAATGCTGTGACTAGTCATTGTAGAGGAAGAAGTGTGATCCTTTTATTGGTCTATATATAGGCTACATTTTTTCTTCTTTCCCTAAAGCTGTCTGTGGTAACTGTAAAATTCTTCTAAACCATCAGCAGAAGTCAGCAGCATGTCCTTTACTAAGCAAGCACTTTTCAGAGAAGAATAATCTTTAAATAAATTAAAATTATTTAGCATGAGATTTGAAGGAAGAAAATAGAGAATAAAACACCACTGTGACATCATTTTCACAAAATTCAACATCATCCCAAGGAAATACATTTGCTAAAACATTTGTTGGATGTTTTTACTTTCATTTTTCAGCTCACTCAGTCACCCACATCTCCAGACATACATTCAGTGTCTAATGCTGTATGGATGCTTTCATTGCTGTTTGTTTGTAGTGTATCAAATCCAGTTTTATGTTAAGTAGGTGGGTTGCTGATTTGCCAGCATGCCATTCTGGATCGGGCATTCATGAATTGTTTTTAAGCACCAAAGTGGACAATGAAAGCTTTATATCAGTTCCCCAATTAGGAGTAATCATTCTTGCTAAACTTTGGTAAAGAGCTGTAGTATGCGATGAATGTAAAGTATTCATTCCTGGGCTGTTTCTTTCTTTCTTTCTTTTTTTTTTTTTTTTTTTCTTACATTTTCACTTTAGTACATTTTGTCAAATAGTCTTATGCTGCTTGTTATTTCTGTTCATATTGCAGATTGAGAATGTTGATGTCTGCCTTAGCTTTCTGGCAGCCAGAGGCGTAAATGTCCAAGGTCTTTCTGCAGAAGGTAAGAGAAACAAATCATCAGAACAAATAATTGGATTTTTTTTTTCTGAAAACTAATTTTCATAATACAAATTGTTTGTACCACTATACCAAACTGCAGCTGTCTTGAACAGAATTCAAATATAGATTACTGATAGGGAGTGAGAGAAAAGTTTAGATTTCCTTTTAATTTTCCCTTGAAATTGAACTGAGAAATTCAGTAAGTTTATGAAACCTAAAGCATATTTTAAAATAATAATTTTATTTTTTTCAAATGTATTAAATTTTTCATGTTATCTCCACAATATTAGATGGGAACAGTTTTTCCCATGTATACTTTTTTCCTTGTTCATTTGAGGGTTTCAAAACAACAAACATAGATGTGACAATCTTGGCTCAGATATGTAAACCCATGGAAGACTATTTGTTTAAGAGCATTTATTATCAGTAGTAATGTTGTCAGGATGCATCTGAAATTTATTGCATTGTTTTGATGTACAAGTGAAAGAGAGAATGGTCTCGCTGCTTATATTGTAGCCCATTTTACTATATTAATCCCCTCAAGTTACTGTCTGATACAGTTATGACTAATTTAATAAATATATAAAATCAAAACCATTAAAATACCAGTAGTTTTAATTAATATGTAATATTTGCCATATTCATGTAAAATAAAGTCAGGTGGATACTTTATCTTGTAGATTAATAAAATGGATACAAGCACTTGTCCTGTAAAGTATTAAGTAGTTCTGCAAGGTGTTGTGCACCTTCGAAATCCCTTTGACCTCTTTGGCAGCTGAAGCCAATACATATTAACAAGATGCAACCTTATATTTTTATTTTGTACGTGGCACAACTAAAAGATAGAAAGCAAAATACTTTCTTTTTTTCAGAGGTTGTAATTTCCATTGATTTTTAGAAGATCACAATAGAAAAAACTCAAATGCTACCTAGTGTTTGATTTTCAAATTAACTCACCATTGTTATCTTTCACCATCTCCACCTTTCTAGTACCTCAGCAGAAGTGTTACAAAGACATAATATGTTCTGTATTTTCTCTATAATTGTCTAGTTTTGGAAAGAAAGCTCCTTAACGGATTCAAAGGAACCTCTGTATATACTGTAGATATGTCAATGCATGAGAATACTGAATATTTACATGTTGCCAATCATCTCAAAGCTATTTAGAACTCAATTTTTTTAGTGAAGCCTACTTTTACTTGCCTACAAAATAAGAATAGAATGTGTGAATAGCATGAATTTATTTCGTGAGAATACTCTTCATTGTTTGACACTATGACACAATATGATACTCATTTTCCCGCCTACTTCATAAAATTAAAATTAGTTTGCATTCTGTAATACATGCCTTTATTCATACCTATATTTTGCTTTGGAAAATCATTTTTTAAAAGATATAAGCTTCAGCTGGTTGGCATTAAGTGCAAATACTACTAAAAGCAATAATGCTATATAGTTTTAAATGCAAGGACTGTTTTTAAAAAGCTTTTATTAATCTTTAAAACAGAATTTTAATTAAGTTTATGACCTCTGGAAGAGGGGACAGGCCACTCAGGAGGACTATAATGATGTTGTGAGGCTGTGCAGGGACAAAATTAGAAGGATCAAAGCTCAGCTGGAGCTCAATCTGGCTACTGCTGCTAAAGACAACAAAAAATATTTTTATAAATACATAAACAAAAAAAGGAGGACTAAGGAGAATCTCCATCCTTTATTGGATGCAGGGGGGAAACTTAGTGACAAGAGATGAGGAAAAGGCTGAGGTACTTAATGCCTTCTTTGCCTCAGTCTTTAGCAGTAAGACCGGTTGTTCTCTGGGTACCCAGCCCTCTGAGCTGGTGGGAGGTGATGGGGAGCAGAATGTGGCCCTCATAATCCACGAGGAAATGGTTGGTGACCTGCTACAGTACTCAGATGTACACAAGTTGATGGGGCCGGATGGGATCCACCCGAGGGTGCTGAGAGA
>VXAA01004394.1:457400-504520 GCA_013399115.1 Anseranas semipalmata | reverse complement strand
ACTCGGCTCTGGTGAGGCCACACCTCGAGTCCTGTGTTCAGTTTTGGGCCCCTCACTACAGGAAGGACATCGAGGTGCTGAAGCGTGTCCAGAGAAGGGCAACAAAGCTGGTGAGGGGTCTGGAGAACAAGTCCTACGAGGAGCGGCTGAGGGAGCTGGGGTTGTTTAGCCTGGAGAAGAGAAGGCTCAGGGGTGACCTTATCACTCTCTACAGGTACCTTAAAGGAGGCTGTAGTGAGGTGGGATTGGTCTCTTCTTCCAAGCGCCAGGTGATAGGACGAGGGGAAGTGGGCTTAAGTGGTGCCAGGGGAGGTTTAGGTTGGATATTAGGAAAAATTTCTTTACTGAAAGGGTTGTGAGTCATTGGAACAGGCTGCCCAGGGAAGTGGTTGAGTCACCATCCCTGGAGGTCTTCAAAAAACATGTAGATGTAGAACTTAGTGACATGGTTTAATGGAGGACTTGGTAGTGTTAGGTTATAGGTTGGACTGGATGATCTTAGAGGTCTTTTCCAACCTAAATGATTCTATGATTCTATGATTAAATGATACAAAATCACAAGCATAAATAAACTGGTATCTGGTATAGAACTAGAGCAGCTTAAAGAAGGGTAGTTATGTGTTTGAGTTTGATTTTTTTAAAAGATGATTTTAAGTAGGAGTTTTCTGTATTCCTTGATGGTGATCTTCCTTGACACCAATGTAATTGTAAAAGTCATCTTGGACAGCTTTCTAATTCTGAGAAAGTCCTTCTGCACTTTGCTGGTGATCTCATGGGGAATCAGAGATCCTACAGCATCTTCATAGGGAAGAAGAGGAAGTATGGATACTTAGGACAAATTTCCATTTTGCAAAGTACATTCTGGTGTCCAGGATTGTGTTTGCTTTTGATGAACAGAGCGAGAGCCTAAGGGCTCCAGTGTTTGATGGTCTGTTCATGTACAATTAACATTTCACCTAATCCTATTTAAAGGAAATGAATATGGTTTAAAAGACATTAATTTGACAGTGCTTGCTTATAAACTGTTTTAAACATTATCTAAGAAAGGCTGTGTAGCACATACAGCTCAATATTTAGATTTGCAGGGAAGACAGAAAGATTGCAATGTCACATGTTAGGTTACAAGGCTATCAGCTTAATGAAAACCTTTCACAAGAAGCCCAGTGACAAAGAAAATTAATAATGAAGTTACGAACAGACCTAAGTGCTGCAGATAATTTCATTAAAGCCCCCTGAGGCTTCTTTTTTGACACAGAGATCTGTTATGAGCAAAGAATAACATCAGCCTTTTAAAAATTTCATGTCAGGCTGGGGAAAGACAAAGAGAAAGGAATGGGAGACATGAGGATGCTACTTTGAGTCAACAGAATTTCATATGGGAAGCTATTGTAGCCTCAAGTGAAAGCTGTAGTTTTGAAGTCTTTATTAATCAGTACTAGCAGTGTGAAATAGAAACCTAGAAAATCATGTAATTGGGAAGTTCAAGGATGTAATCACAAACCTTATGATCACCTCTTTTTATTGGCACTTTCCATTAATCTGCTTCTCTCATGCTCCTTACTAATTCTTGTGAAAGCATATACACTTATCCACAAGATTGTTACCATCTCCTTTTTCCAATTTTTCTAGAAGTCATTGTTAATCCCACTGTGCACAGAATTTGCCCAAGAAACCTGAAGAGGAATTGAAAGCCACTAGTTAGAAGGGGTGTGTACCTAAGGCCAGAAAGAATTCAGATTTTACTAGTTGTTCATGCCTCTCTATTTCCTGAGGATCCTTGTACTGTGTTGAGGCTGTGTGCTGTATTCATCTGAGATTATATATATTATTTAAGGCTATGTTTACTCTTCTTTATGACCATGCACATTTGATTCATTATGAGGACATTATGGAGATATGTGTTTCTTGCAACAATGACACAAATAATTAAAGACGATAACAAACAATACAGTGTCAGTGACACCTAACGTGCCTGATTATAAAGATAAATGCAGAAAGGCATAAACATTTACAGGTTTATGTACGTAGATGTTTGAGTATAAAACTGTTACAAAACTGAAAGTCTAAGACCACAGTGTTTTCACTTCTTTCTTTCTTTCTTTCTTTTTTTTTTTTTTAATAGAAATAAGGAATGGAAATTTGAAAGCCATTTTAGGGCTGTTTTTCAGTTTGTCTCGATACAAACAGCAGCAACATCATCAGCAACAGTACTACCAGTCGTTGGTGGAGCTACAACAGCAGGTCCCTTCACCTTCAGCTGAAACGAGTCAGTCCAAAACACACCAAGATATGCAGTCGAGGTAGGTTAACACATTAATTTTCTCATGTGTAAAAACTTTTTATTTGCCTGTTCAAAAGGAGGTGTTTTTGTGGAAAATAATAGTTCACTTGAAAAAGACTTAAAAGACTAGCTTTTTTTAATTGTTACTTTTGTAGCAGATTGTTTTGCAATAGATGTAGGAAAACGATATTTATCCTAAGTGTCTGTTTGGTATTAAGCTTGCATTTCTTGAGAGTAAAGCTAGAGTGAGAGCAGAAAACCTTCCCAATTAAATTTAGTTCAATTTGTAGTCAATTTTAAAGCATTCTTGCACTTCATATTTGATTCTACAGTCTTTTGCACAATAAGAGACGGTTAGCACACCCTCAGGCTAGTATACTGATTATTTTCATGTTTTCCTGACACACCCAGTTCCACACCAAAATGAATGATTTCAAATGATTAGCAAAATATGTGGGGAAAAGGCACAATTAATGGTTTCATTTGTTATAAATTCTTTTTGTTCCCATGCATTCTGTTTTTGAGTGCCTAATTCTATTTGAGTGGTTTTTGAAAGGGAGAAGAAATGTCCTTAATCTATTTGTTTCTTTTAAGAGGTCAATTTAAGATTTAGTTAGGAAAGCAAAAAATTCAACAGAATACTTAACTGTTGAATTACGTTGCTCTCAGACTGAAGCTGAATAAATATTTTCAGAAGGTAGTTGCCTATTGACCATGACAAAAGGATCAGGTTTAAACACAAATTTCTATTTAAATGGGAAGAGCTGGGGAAGAAAAATAAAATCCATTCACACATAGGACTATGTAAAATGAATTTTAATGAAAAACTTTATATATTGCTCTGTAGGCTTTAATACTTGTTTGATTTAATATTTGCTTGTTTAAGAGATTTTGCATACTTCATGAACAATTGTATGTCTAGAATGTGATAAATCAGTGAGTAAAAGTATCAGACTACAGTAATGAAATTTTGGTTCTTGAGTCCATTCGCATCTAAAATACACTTTTATGTTTATAATAAACAGACTACTTCTTCAGTTGAGAAAACCTTTTGCACTTCAGCCCAATAGAAATCTTTGCCTTGAAACTAAGAATCTTGTAAAAATAAATTTATAGGAAAACATTGCTGGTGGCAATTACCTCATTTGATACAAAAATTAAGATACACTTGCATTTGCCTTATAATGTGAAATGCATTTTTTTTTCTTTGCTACTGAAAATTAATCTCTTTGAATGCTTTTTCTGCAAAGTTTGCTATTATCATGCAATCTAGAGAGTTATGGCATCATCCTGGAAGAATCTGAGCACTCTGAACATTTTCTGAAGTTGATTTTCTGCGTTCTGTAGGATATTTAATACTGCATAAGAGGAAATAACATCTTGTTATTCAGAATTTAGATGTTTTTTTCTATCATAAGGAAGATATTTTGAATGTGGGTCTAGACGTGTTCACTGCTTTAATCAGTGGAATTAAGGGTTTAGCCAGATGTATGCAAATACCTTTGGTTATTGGGTTTTGTTTAGAATTTAGTGAAACTGAAACATCTCCTGCTTTTCTAATTTAGCCATGTTGTATTTTTAATAAAAATAGTTACCATGTTCCTTTGTACATCACCACTGTTGCAAGGAATTCTGTCTGTCCAAAAAAGCTTGGAGCAAAGCAGTTGTTTATGGTTTGGAAGACAGCAACTGCACACTAGTCCTTTGTCTGCTCAGGAATGGTCAGCAAAGGGGGGATGAAATTTTATAAAGTTTTCCTTTCATTATAATTTCCCAAGATCTCGTGGTCTTTCAGTGCCTATTTCTCTTCTTCTTCTTTGCTATGTTTAAACATACTTTATTATGAAGAAAGGCAATCTTTCTGTGTCCAGAATCCCAGCTTTCATGCATTCATTAAGTGACATCCAAGGCTGGTTTAACAGAATTTCTACTTCCATCAGTGTGCTTTAGACTTCCTACTTTAATGCTGAGAGTCTAAGATCATCTCATTCCTTTAACGTGATATATATATTATTGATAGTTATTTATATTCATGTTTCAGCTACAAAATTTTTCTGTGTAAAAAAAATTGTTACACCAAGATTAATACTCTCTTTCTTATTTCCTACCTGTAAACTGAAAGCAAGATTTTGTCCTTCTACTTTCACATATACATAAGTTGAATGTTTCTCACCAGAAACTTCCATACTGTCTCAGAGAGTATGATTTTCTCTACCCATACATTTTTCCACAAAGGCTGTAAAGATAAAGAAAGGTCCGTAGTTCTGAAAGATGTCTATATGAAAGATTTTTATCTTCTGTTTAAATGCTTCTAGTATTCTCAGCAGTAAGCAAAACAGGCAACTCTAGAACTTAGAAACAAACAGAAATATAGATTTTTTTATATCAGTTGTCTCTTTCATTTTTTATTGTTTTGAAGTAATACTAGGAAATTAGCATACAATAACATGTCCACTTCTAAGAAGAAATTAGTGTATTTGAATAATATGGTCTCCACAAATAGATGTGCATATACAAGTATCTGTTGATTTGAATTGTATGTGGTGGACTTAGCAACCCTTCTTTTCAGAGCAATCATATAATTTAACTCTGTTTTTTATTTTTTCCATCAAAGCAAATATTTTGGAAAATAATTCAAAATGATTTGCCAAACAGCTTTTTAGTTTTAAGCTGATAATGAGTGATAAATAGAAGATTCCATTTAGAAAGAATCCAAAATATGAAATTAATAAAAGAAAACTCCTTTGATGGGATTCATCTTGCCTCTTGCCTACTTTTTGCTGTCTAAAATGTGGACAGGTAGCTTACATGGCTCCCAAGGCTAATTTCTATGATATGATTGCTTTCATGGCAACCATGTCTCAGCATTAATTACAGGGGGAACTAGAAGACCTTTAAAGGTCCCTTCCAACCCAAACTATTCTATGATTCTGCGATTCCATGACTGACAGATTTACAGGGCAGGAGTTCTGGAAGGTTTTTATGAACTCATATAGCTGCTTCATTGGACACTTGAGACTTTGAGATATGTTTGAGAAAAAGTAGTTCCATATAGATACTTCAACCTTCCTCTTTCATTGAATGAAGAATAATGGGAAGTGGTAAAATCTAAGGTGTGTAATAAAGTCACATTCTTTACTTTCCCTATGTTGCTGCACATAATTATTAACTCAATAATGGATAATCTAACTTTTATCAATAATAGAGTAATTTTGCAACTTTTTTCTAAAGTAGCGGTGATAAAACTAGCTATTCTAGCCTTTCGTAGTTGATGTTCATCTTTAAGACAAATTATTACAAGTTTATCATGCAGCAATGACTCCCTTTCTTTATTATCCTGTTGCAGTTCTGAATGTGCCTTTAAAAATTCTTAATACGTTCTGTTTTCTAACACTTTATACTGTGAAAAGTATATGGTGTATATGTTGGGAAAATTATTTGGCAAATGTGCATAATGGAGATTCTTTTCCATTAATTTGGTTGTGGTCCTTTACCTAGCAATAGTTCTTTCAGGTTTTCCAGAGGAACAAGTAAAATCATTTCATTAGTATGGCAGAAGCAAGATAATGAACACAGTAGCCAATGCCCGAATGGCACATTCATGTTTATTCAGTAATGGCTTAGTTCTTCAAAGCTAATTTGAGTAAATTTTAAAATATGTTGTGAAAATTATCTTATACCTATGGGTATAAGATGGCAGCACAACATGCTTTACATGCTGCTGTTTTTTATTTTACCTGAAGCATCACATACTTCTGCTGTGTTAGACCACTGGCAATCAAATCTTTTTGAAGCATTATATACATTTAAATGTGCTTGGTGTGTAGCTGTTCATATGTGTGCACATGTAAGCAAAACCAAAACACATGCACTAAAAAGGTGGATACATTTTACAGACTTTTTACTTTTTAAGAATGTTCAGTAATCAATCACATTTCATGTTGTTACTAAAGTCTTCGAAAGTATGCATTTATAATTGCAGTTGCTTTTAGGTTATTCTCAGTGCAACGTTTGCATAGGAGGATAATGAATTTTTTTGTGGTAGACTCCTAACAAATCTACAGTTGGTCAGTGTGACAACATTTTAGCGTTCCTTATCCCATGTAATCTGTCCCTAACCAAGCTCAGAATAGTGAAAATCATACACAAAGAAGGGGACAAGATTCTGCATGTGAAAGGGTATCATTGGCCTATGTAATTCTAGGCACAACAGCTAAGTTTCAAAATGTAAAAAGAATGAAGAAAGTTGATTTATGGTAAGTGGAATTTCATTGCAAAGAATATGCTTTATGTATGGTAGATTTTAATTTTGTACCACTAAGTATAAGAACTCTTAAAATGATTTAAACAATTAGTGGAAAAGTCTGTGGTAAATAATAAATGGTAACTCAAACAATAAAATGGTTTTAGGTGGGATTTCTGATTTCTTTTTATCCCAAAATTTCCTACATTCTTTTATGACTAGCTGTGGGAACTGAATACTTCAAAATCTGAGGTAGGCACTTCACTATTTAGTTATGACTTTGTTGCTGCTTTGAGATTTGGTTGAAAAAATACAGTGCTGGTGGCCTTATTTATATCTGTCAGTACAGATACATGACAACAATGGTTACATTATATTTTTATGCTTCGCTTTGCTAGTGGATTCCATTATCACAGCAATACATCTAAACTTTCTGCAGTGATGATCTTTCAACCACCCAGATACTAAGAGAAAACACATGTGGATGAAAGAAGTTCTGTCTCATTTATGGATTAGGCAGTAACTGGTTTCAGTAAGCTGTCAGCAAAATTCCACAAGACGGACAAACTATTTTATCACGTACAGGAATGATGAGCACAGCTTGAGGTCCAGATGGATTTTGTTAAATTTTGTTATATTAAAAGTGCACCCTGGTTTTCCTAAGCTCATAAACAAAGTTAGGTAGCTGATTTCTACAGGCAGTTGCATATATAACTAATGTAATGAACTTGGTTTCATGTTGCCTCCTTCTTAGAAGTACTAGGGAAAAAATGAAGCATATTGGACACACAGCTTGTGCTGTGTGAAACACAGTAATGCAAATGTAGTGGTTATGATTATGAATTTAAATAAATCCATGCCAGAATACTGGCAATCCCTATGCCAATGTTGGTTCCACCACTGCCAGTTTAGAAAAAGGCCTTTGTTTCACTGTTCTTGAGGTTTAAAATATAACCTTAACAGTCTGTACAAAGTACATTGCACTGACATAGGCTAAAAAAGAAGATGTGTGAAGAGTCATGTCTTGGTTAATGGAAAGCAAAGTGATGAACCAAGTCTCTTCTCTGTCCTTGGCTCTTGCCATTGCTAGTCACTTGTTTTTAATGAAGAGAATCAGGTATGTTCCTGCTTTGTCTGCTAAAGAATCATTATTTAATGACTGCAAAGAAGAAAAGTTAGAAAAGGTTTATTTTTTCTTTATGTTTACTAGTAGTGGTCTGAAGAGACAAACTATTAGCCAAATCTGATGTATTGCATCTGATGAACTGCATTGCTTACTGTGATTGCACAGGGATCTGCAGCAGCTGACCTTCAAATGGACCTTCAGCATTTCATTTTACTTTAACTGAGATATCTTTCTATCTTCAGTATCAGTTTTGGCCCTATTCATTCTACTCCTTAAAGACACAGTCATTACAGTCCTTACAGTTTCCAGTGAAAGGAACTTCTGATGCCTTTACAGACCAGGGCATGAAGTTCTTTCATCCTTCTTGTCCTGATCAGAGCCCAGGTAACTAAGCTATGTACTGTCTCTGTGTACCAATTAAATCAGTTAGCTGTGTATCTAACCGAATAGATGGTATGTGACAATGCTGAGTTGCATAAATCAGAGAAGAGATTTATTCCTGTGATAAGCACTATATAGGTTGTCAGGAAAAGTGATTCTTCTTGCACATTCTATTTGTTTACCTCACACAAATATTAAATTAATTTACACATTATATGTAACTCTCATTACATGCTGGAGATTATTGCAATTTCAGGAGTTCTCTAGGCCACATCTATGACATGTTTACAGAGCAACATGTAACAAATACACCTTCATTGCCTCCTAAATATTAATATTTCTGTCACAGTTTGATTTACAACTATTTTGATTTTTTTTTCTAAAATGGCTGTATTTTGAAACAACATGCAAAGAAGCATGAGCACTATTTGCAGTTTCAGAATACATACTTAATTAATACATACATAATACATAATTACTGTCCTTTCTGATAATAAAAGGCAGAACAATGCAACAGCGTCAATGTATTTTTCACATACTTCTTCCCTGTAGCCCACCCTCTCTAAGATAAAAAGATAAGTAATAATATTGCTAAAGTTTAGCATAAGGAAAGAAAATGAATTTGAAAGGGACTTTCAATTTCTGAAATAAATGGTCTCTTTTATAGCTCTAAGATAATATACCACATACCAGAGAGGAAATATAAAAATGTAAATTTTAAAGCATTTTATATCCTCTTGATAGCTTTTCAGATTTCTTTAAACTTTTCATCTCATATTTAAACTTTTCACTACCAACCTCTCAGAAACTGCTTGTATCTTTTACCTTCCTACATAATTCTGTGGGCTGGATCCTGAAAATCTTGTCCTTTATTGGTTGTGTTATTTATTATGTTCTGAAGTTCTTCTTCTCTGCAAAGTATCTGATGTTTGTCTGAATATCAGCTTTAGAAACCTCTGACATATAGGAACGCTGATTTCTCCTGTTAATAAATTAGCTCTGTCACCTGCTCAAGGGTGATATTTCTTTCACTGCTCTTGTTCTGTTTGCATTTCAAAATGCAACTGTCATCCTTTCTTGTTGTCTGTTCTCGCAGTTTTCAAAAGAATGTTTCAATTCAGTTTAGTGACAATTTCCATTCTGTGCACTTCAGATATGTTCATTGTCTGGCACTTTTCTCCCTTGCCTCTCGTAACTCCTTACTTTATATTTCAGGTTTGATGCACTTTGGCTGTAATTTTCACTGCTGCTAATACAGATCCTATAGAACTTAATGGAAAATTTTCCATTAATCTTTGTAGCATCAGAATCCAACCTCGTATATATATATATATTTAAGGAACAGAAACCTCAGAATATAGTTATTTTCCCTTCAAACATTCTTTGTTGCTCTGCCTTCCCTCTCCATACAGATTCATTAATTCTTCTCATTCTCTGAAAGTGAGTTCTGCTGAAATTGTGCCCATGAATCTTTTTCCTTTCCCAGACTTGGCACCTATGTAATTCTGGTGGCTTGCAAACATTTGAGGTTGTCTATTATTTTGTGTATATGGCAAATATAATTTAAATAAAAGTAAAGTACGGTGGGAACTATAGTGAATTATTACAGCCTTCATTTTTTCTTTTGTCCCGTGATTTCTTTTATTATCTATTTTGAAGCAAAATGTTTTCTTATTTTTATTTATTCCTCAATAGATTCCTTGCTGGCAGTGTACAACTTGATCTTTCCCTTGCATTCAAGCATTCCTTTTAGTCATAGTTTTACATTTGTACTGTTACTTTCTTTGCTACTGTCAGTCCTTTTTGTCCACTTTTATCTTTTAATGTTTTCACAGACTGTGCTGCAAATGTGATCTTCTACATATTGTTGTTTGGCAGATATCAATTAATGAAAGAACATTCCTTCTGGCAGCTGCTATGGATGAGTTTCTCCCTTCTCNAAAAAAAAAAAGTACAAGTCCATACACTTCCAAAGAAGTACAGGCAGTATTTATATCAATTAGTGCCCATAGAAAATGCATTAAAAT
Source organism: Anseranas semipalmata (assembly GCA_013399115.1). Classification (NCBI taxonomy): domain Eukaryota; kingdom Metazoa; phylum Chordata; class Aves; order Anseriformes; family Anseranatidae; genus Anseranas; species Anseranas semipalmata. Next base: position 494,462 of record VXAA01004394.1, on the reverse strand, counting down.
AGAAGTGACAAAATGAGATTACTTTATATTTAAAATTCACCACACTTAAAAGAGAAACATTAGCAGCTTTACTTTAGGAAAATTGCTTATATATGTATTTGTTTTTTGGTATGTGTTTTTGAAGATGCCTATACATAGCTAAAGTGGTGGTGGAAGGTTTTGTAATTTCTTTATCTTGCATAGATCTTTACTGTATTAGAGTGAATGGGGAGACCCAACAAAATATACTCTCAAATATGCTTTAATACCTTAAATAAGAACAGCCTTAATTACATGTTCATTTGTTGATTGATGCAGGTTTAGAGCAATCTCAACCATTCTTTAGGATGTGTTGATGAATGTGGATTTTCTGGAAACCTGTGAAAAGGTTCAAAAGACGATGGCTGCAGATTTGAAAGAGTGACAGTCTCAGGCTTTGTGGCACCCCTTTTTTCATTCTCTTTCAGGGAAACCTTTGTTACAGTTATGCTGTTGAAGTGTGAAACAGAATAGCGGCATACATTGCTGTGTAGATCATCTGACATAATCTTGTTCAAGATCATAAATGATATAGAGTTAAGGTCATAAAAGGGTAAGATTGATCCCTAAGAGCATAGTCTTAATTCTGGTAGCACTCTGTTGGCTGATTTGTTCAGAAAAAATAATGTTTTTTAGAAGATTGTTTGTGCTGCTCGAGGTGAGTTACATGTCAGGTTAAGCACAGTAGCTAAGTAGCACATTTCTTACTTTGCTGATATCCTTTTCAGTTCTTTAAGGTTGTGATTTCACATATTCTTTCACTAAATTCCATAGAATACCTGTAATACAAATACCGGGACCTGGGTAGGAAAGGTATAGTCGCTCGCTGTGATGGATGACTAGTTCTTATTACAAGTCGTGTTCAGTGAGAACATAAGTGTTGATGCAAAACTGGGTTATCTGAGTTTCAGTTTACGAACTGTGAACAACAGGCAAATATTGAAAACACAATTTTACTTCTACCACCAAGCTTGAATCAGCTGCAGATAGACTGCTTGTATAAGATGCCAGAAGTTCAAAGAGCGGAAGGGAGAGATGTCCACTTAATAGAGAACAGATGACATGGTATGAGCTAGAACTGCCCAAACCATGGTCATTTCCTCCTGTGAATGAAATAATGAATATGTTTGTGTGTCATATGTATATATCTCTATATTATATATGTAGTACACATACATGTATGTAAGATGTATATATATATGTATATGTAACATTTATTTTTATATAGATAGATACATGCATACATACATATATATGCACATATTACATCGACGGGGCTGGGCTAAAAAAGGGATATTTTTGCTGCCCAGACTGTTTGGTATAGTGAGGAGCTTGGAAAGTTTTGTATCCTGTGGCATCTCTCCAGACAGGCTTAGGATTTAGAGTCAGGTGAACCATAGGATATTATATACTGTGCTTTCTGCCAGCCAGGCTGATGAGAAGTATGCAGTCAAGGAGCTTGGTTTTCATTGTTGTTGTTGTTGTTATTGTTGTTGTTATTGTTTTGTTTAAAAATGAAAAAAAGAGAGAGAAAATTGTTTACAGCACAATCAAGATCTTCTAGGATTTTTTTTTCCATTAAAAATCCTTTTTTAAAATTATTGTTTTGTTGTTGTTGTTTTGTATTGTTTTGTTTAATCGGGGAATCATTCTAATAGAAAAGTCTTAAACAGTTCTGGGGTGCAGTCACCCTAGTGATACGAATGTACTTTATAAAATCAACCGCATATTAAAATTCACGTATGCCAAGGCAGAACTTTGATTACATACTGCAGACCCCTTTACCTTTTGTCCAGTTTTAACAGATCACATAGGTGGCATTTTGGAACCACCATGCACCTCAACATTAGAGGAAAATGACTACATTGCTCTGACAGTGTGATGTTATGTGATCCTTTTGATCTTTCAAAAGACTGTAAATGAAAAGTAGATGTAGATATGCAGGCTGACACTGCATGGGTTACTTTTTGAAGAAGGAGGTTAAAATATTTTCAGCTTGATTCATGCTCTGTATCTGAGTTCATATAACCTTCATCCTTCAGCTTTACATGCTATTCCCCCTTTAAGGAGCTTCTTTCCTGCTATACCATGCAGGTATATATTATATATATTTATATTTATATTTATATATATATTATATAGCAGAAAGACACATTTTCTGGCAATTTAGTCCAAAGTCTACCAGTCACTTGTCTTCCCTCTTCATCTTCTTTGTTCTTACATGCCATTTCAGTTGAATATTTCATTTCACTTTCAGTGGGAGGGCATTTAAGAACCTTTAGTATTATAGCTTATGTTGACTTCCTAGGTTCCACTACATCTTTCAGCTGTTCCTAATTTATCATTTCTTAATTTATCCTGCCTGCAACGGCATGCCCTCATTCAGGTCCCTGTCTTGGTGGAACCCGGTGCATCGCTCCCCATAGTGACCGACTGTGCTGCACAGCCACATGACACAGCGCAGAGTCCTGCTTCCTGCAACCGGACTGTGGTGTAGCTCTAGGGCTTCCCGTGAGCACTTCAGGGTCACTATAGTCTCTAACATCTGCATTGCTTCCTTCTCAGTACTTCCCCAGCTACCTCCATGCTGAACTGCCTTTCTGGGCAGTCTCAGCATGTTTATTCCATTTTCTCACTGTTTTTCACCAAGGGACCAGCAACATCCAGTGTCACCATTTCATCTCTGTTGTGGTGACTAGTGTTTCCCTGGATTGTGGGAGAAAATATGGGGCCTTGATTTCCACCTGGAAGCCAGTTTGAAGAGTCCAGCTGATTTCCAAGAATTTTGGATCAGATGCTTTTATACCATCTTACCTCTTTTGAACAGGATTTGCTTAAACAGAAGAATCTGCCTGCTCTTCCTCTATGTGTTAGATGGAAGGGGAGAGGTAAGCATGTTGCCAGAGGCCACCTGGCCTGTTCCTGGCTCAGGTCCTGGGCCGTTCTGGCCCCATGATGGCGATGCTGAGCCCCAGCTCTGTGCTGTCCCTCCGGGTTCCCTGCAGGCTCTGCAGACAGGGTTGGTCTCCTCCATAGTTCCTATGTCCCCTTCCTGACAGTGCGCCGCGGCCGGGCTTTGCAGGCAGCTGCTGTGGCTTCTCCGAGGAGTTGAAGCTGAGACCATGTCGGGGAAGACTGCTGGTGGGAGTACTACAGCAATGGAAAGGGTCTTGGGAGCAGACGGCTGACATTAAATTTCTACTGTCTGGATTGTTAACATGCATCTGTGCCACTTTAATGCAGGAACACGTTTATTATACCTTTGAGTGAAACTGTAAGCATAAATAATTACAGCTTTAAGCAAAACTGGTTTATTTTCCTGACTGCCAGATGTTACCCACCAACAATTATCAAATAGGATGGAGGGCAGCAGGTAAATATTTGTTTATACGTTTAGAACAGCTCTAAGAGTAACTGGACTTTAGATGTGCTGCAGTTTACATCTGTAACAGAGGGGCCAGCAGTTGGGAAACAGGCATCTGTGCAAAGCTTTAATAGGTCCAGCATGTCAAATGCTAATTGTGAAGGAAGACCCAAAGTCATTAGGAGCTTGATGCACCTAGTTTCTGAGCTGTTAAAATTCTCTTTTTCATTTATCAAATTACTTTGAAAAATAAATTTATCAATCACAGTGGAAATGTTGCTATACTGCTTTGACACACCCATCGATGCCTTTCAGGACTGTCTGGAAAATTTGAAAACAGTCTATAGGCTGATGTTTCATTAATTTGCTAGTGAATGGAGACCCAGGCAACAAGCATGGAAGGAAAGAGATTTTTCTAGCAAGCATTTCCAGATAGATGCTTCATATACTAATTCTTATTAAAAAGATTTTTTTTTAAGTGCTGTCTGTCTGTGGACTAGCTTATCAACAACTCAGCAACATCACTGAGATCAAGTGATTTGGGTAGATTCCAGCTCCTTTGGAGTAGTGTTGTTTGAGGTAGAAAAGCTACCAGGCACTAGGCAGAGCCTTCATCCTCTTCAGACAGTGGTTAAGATGCATCCTACTCACTCTGCTTTTCCAGCTCACTGTCCATGTTGATTGTACTGTGTATCATTTTACCTTCTACAACATAAATGCACTAAGGTTTTATTTGACATTCCATTTTTCTCACAAACTTCGTATTTTAGTCAATGCGGATAACCAGCTAACCTTTTCTGGATTCTTTCATTTTAAATATATTGAAAAAAACATGACTGGAAGATCTTACCAAAAGATGGGATATTAATTCAAGCACAAATTTAGCAACCTCAATAAAACATGTGTGGATCCCAAAAGGATGCACCTGCTTATTGTATCTGAAATTACTTGGCAGGAGGCCTCACCTTAGCCATACCTTTGGCACATCCCCTATGCAAATGACTAAAAGAATAGAGGCATCAATTTGCTGTTTAGTAAGGACACATTGCTGGGTGTTATAAGGAACAAATAGGGTTTTTAGCCCTGTAGCACAGCATATTTTCTGTTGCGGAAATACTACCTGGATGTCTTAAGAGACTAAGGTGCATTTTCCTATGAAATTTAGCAGTGAATCTAAGCATGTGTGATGGCTTTCCTAATGGAGCCTCTGATTCATTGTGTGGGTAATACATCACATACGTGAACTGTGGGGCTGTACCAGTAATGAAAATTATGATGGGATTCTCCTTCTACTTAGCTCTACTGTCAGGAGGGTCACCTTTCTTTAGTAGGGATTCTTCTGAGTCCATGCAGGGTCTGGTACAGCAAACCTCTTCCTACCTGCCAAACTGCGAACCCAGTCAGTTTGCTGCAAGTGCTGGTAGCTGTATATTCATGTTTCGTATTTTTTGTGGGTGCAAAAACATAGGCACAAAGTTTTAAGGTGCACTTTGCGCTAACAGAGCTGGAGTTCAGTCACTGTGCCTGAATTGCTTATTCCTAAAATAATTTCTAGCAAATGACTAAATTTATAACAATATACATTATTTCATAATCTGTGCATTGCATCTCTCATAAAAATCTGCATGTTACATTACTTCATATTTTTGCCAGTTAATTTGTGTTTTCTCTCCATGTTCAATTTGCATTCATTAACATAGTTTGCTGGTAAGTGTGTTCTTTCTATACATGTTCAAAGAAATCCTTTAATTCAATTTCTCTGTTTCTTCTCATACAGTCTCACAGCCAGATATGCAACTCAGTCTAATCACAGTGGAATTGCAACCAGTCAAAAAAAGACTTCTAGGTCAGTTAAATATCTCTAATTTATTGCTTGTTAGCGATACTCAAGCGAGTCAATGCCCATTGGAATTTTATCCTTTGAACAAAAGTGGACTTTAAACATTGTGTATTTATGTTATGCGTGCAAGCTTTGCAACAATGAGCTTTGCCATGGGAAAGCCTCGTATGGACTGGAAGGAGCTGATTTGTACTGTATATTAGCAGTATTTCTGGTTGTTATGTATCCTGCATCTTTGTATCCTGCATGTAAAATATCAGACAGGAAGGATTAGTTGGTGATTTTAGTGCTCTCTATTTTCTGGCTCAAATTCTTACTTTAGTCATAAGTGAAAAAAGTTTGGGAACCCATCCCAATTCCCAGTAGATGTTCCGCATGTATCACAAACCCACCTGAGACGTTTTGTTCACAGAGCCAAGATCGCACAGAAGCAAAACAAGAGCAGAAAAAAGAAGCGCTTTTCAAGAGTTCTGCTCCTTCAAGAGTAGCCCACACACAGTCCCTGCTAGCGAGATGCTTTGTTTTGGCTGTGAATTTGACAGAACTGTGTGTAGGAGCTGCCCTGTTTGAGATTTCATCGATACTTTTAGCACTATGAGCACTAAAATCTACAAGTCAGTTTGCAGAAAAAAAAGAAGCTGCGATCTAAAGCTTACTCTTGTTTCTAACATTTTTTGTGGTGGGTAATTAATGTGTTCATTAATCATATTTTTGCTGTACAGTTCATTGGTGAGAACAATGAACTATAAATTGCGTAATCTACGATAAAGATTGCATTCTGCAGTATAGTGCACTAACATGATTTGAGTTGCTGGTGATAGCTTGGAATGAGCTATACCATAGTCCAGTTGCTTTGCACCTGCATTTATAGGTCTTCAGTTTTCCTTATTGCTGATGCTCCTGTCTTGTCCACATTCAATACGTTGGGGTAAACAGTCTTAATGTCTAATACTTTAAACCTGTGGCAGTGTTTCCGAAGCCTGTTCAGAGGTATGTGACTTGTCCCTTATTTGTTATTCCCCTCTTTGCATTTCCTTAGCTGCTTAACATGATTCTGCAAGAGCAATTTAAAACCTGAATTCAATTAAAAAAGACAGCAAATGAGGTAAACTGGAAAGTGTGCAGAGCAAATGGCCTCATGTATAATGTGCTTACTGTGGCAAGTTCTCAAATTCTGGCATGCAGAATATATGCATAACTATTTTATATTTTAACAGAACAGATGAGTTTCCAGTGTTGCACATGCCTTCTCATTGCTTTTTTCATTACCTCTGACAAACGATCTCAGGGCTCTCACTGCCTGTCAAATTAGGGTAATGAGAAGGAGCAAATGGATTTTTAAGTTTGTTTTAGTGCATTCTTCAGGGAACAGAAGATCACTAGAATTCATGGGTCACGGTAAAGGTTAGCACGCGTACAGCTGCAGAGCAGAGACAGTCTGCTATGGGCTCGGCACAGAGACTAGCAGGGCAGGCTGGCGGCCAGAATGAGCCATAAAAATAACGAATGGATTTGCTCTCTGAGGCTTAAATTGGTGAAGGAAGAGAACGTGGAGCTGTTTACATGTGTTTGCTAATGAAAATTAAATTTGAACATTTCTGTTATACCAGCATATTCAACAGAAAATGTTCAGAAGAAATCTAGAATTCCGTAATTTTTGTAATGTGATTTTTTTTCTCCCTTCTCTTGCTGTTCTTTCATCATATAGTGAAACTAACAGTATTCAATAACTCTGATATAATTTGCATTGACACCATTAAAATCATCCAATAAATGAGAAACAGAAGATAGATGTTCTTCTTCTATGGCAAAAGTATCTTGCTGATTTAAGCATTTCATGTTGTCTGTCAGAGAACAAAAATGGAAAGTGGAGTGGCCCACAAAGATGCTGAAGAAAGTTGGAAGCAAGGATGTATTAAGGACTCTTTCATCAGAGAACAGATTCAGCCAGAAAAAAAAAGATGCAGGCTTAACACATGCCATGGGCAACACAGTCTACATTTTTTTTCCTTAGCATAGCCACCCGGTAAGGTTCAGATGGTGGCAGCAAATACTAACAAATGAACTGTATAGCCTACAAGATCCTTGATTGAAAAGGTGTACATTAATCTGTACCATCTAGCTAAAACATATTTTCAATATTTTTATTTAAAATAATAAGCTCACAAGCCTAGAAAAGTAGAATTGCTTAATCAAATAGCCCTCTGAAGAATAACCAAAGAAGAAAACTAAAAAGCCAGTTTTTGTGCTAAACACAACTGTGAAGCATATAGTAGAGTACGAGATATGAAATATTTCTCAGCTATATATTTTTGCACTTCCAATCGATTTCTGTAAGATTTCCTTCTCAAAAATGACTTATTTAAATAAAAGTTGATACTGCGCTTTAATGGTCTGCTAGGGCGAATCTGTTTTAGCAATGTTAATGGCAAATGCAAAGCATCTTCTTACACGTCTTGTGAAACTAGAAAGCATCTTTCTCCCTTTTGTGTGCATAAGGATAAGCTTCTATTTTCATTTGTTGAGTCTATCTAGTTTGAATCCTCCTGTTCATTGTTGCTTACATGAAATCATTGTATTTGGTCATTGGTTTTAAATTCTGGTCTGATATTTGCATACCACCTCTTCTATATGTTGCATTGCATACAACGAACCAGTTTCTGATTATACCATTCTAGGCTTCCAGGACCCTCAAGGGTGCCAGCTGCAGGCAGCAGTACCAAAGTCCAGGGAGCTTCTAATTTAAATCGGAGAAGCCAGAGCTTTAACAGCATTGACAAAAACAAGCCTCCACAATATGCAAACGGAAATGAAAAAGGTAAGAGATTAAAAGTTAGTAAGATTACTCTACAGAGGTAATATACAATGAAAAAAATAAAATAAAATAGCACCTATCCACAAGAGACAAAGCAGTGAATGTAATACTTAGACTTGGTGAGAAAGCACCATGGAGACAGCCCTCTGAATTAGGACTTGTAATTGAGTTGGGGTAAAATTTCAGAACTGAAACCTTTCAAGATGTTACAGTGGTATTTTATCCCTCTTTGATGGAAATGTCATTGGCTGATACTTCTGAAGTAAAAATGAATCCATATTGCATGCCTATAATCTTGGTCTATGTTCAAGTCCACTCATACCCATAGGAAGACTGCCATATTTTTCATGGTGACTTTGCATCTGAGTCTCTAAAGGAGATGAATATTACATTTGTATGAAAGTATTACATATGTCTGTTCTTTCAGGACCTTACCCAGTGTATGTATCAGTCTGAATAAAGGATTGGAAATTAAGTCAAATATAATGAAATTTTGCAGAGATTTGAATTCAGTGTTCATGTTTTATTGCCTCCTGTAACTACGATCTTCCGTTTCACAAACAGAGTTTGCTGGGTCCTTCTATTTCTCCAACCCTCCGATGCTGTTTTCCTGGAAAATGTGCCTCTTCAGGTTTTATCTCAGAAATAATAATGTAAAAATTCAGCCTTCTGAGTTGTGTAACTAATCCAGTCCTCCCCTCCCCTTCTTTCTCCCTTTGTGTAATGAACAGCATTTTATTCATATCTCTGGGTTAGAATACAGTTGAAAATGATACAATATACATAGTACCCATTCGCATCCTTGGGGTCTGTGGGAGGAACAAGTATGCAGTGAATGTTCTTCATCCAAGCAACAGGCAGCTATCCAGATTTTTTTTCACAAAATTCTGATGAACACACTTTGCCCCTAGCTGTATCTGAAGATATAAAACCATCCTTTCAATAGTTATTTCTTTATTTTTACTATCAGGGCTGAATGTTTTAGATAGTTCTGTACTGCGATTTATTTTATCAAGGACTTGTTTATGGCAAGACATGCAGACTAAAAAGACATCAGAGTATAAACTGAGCAGACACTGTATAGTTCACAAATACGATAGTGAAATTATGAAGTAGGAGATGGGGCTGCTTGAGTGAAGGTATGTACAGCAGTTCAGACTTTAGAATTACTTCATAATGTTGACATAAGTTTTCTATTGAAATATGTGAAAGAGTGAAATGATTCAAGGTGGGGCATGCTTGTAGATACTAATATTCTTAGCTCATTACTTGAAAACCGTCTTTGGACTGCTAAGGTTTGCATTGCATTGAACATTTACGTGGCTTTTTGCATGATGGAATTCTTTACTTACCCATTTCTTCACAGCAGAAAATGAGAACCTTGAGATTTTTAGTGAAGTCATCACTTGCAAGTAGATAAGGCTTTGTTTGTGTACAATCATTCAATTCATTTTACAGGGTATAGGAAATATAATGTTGCATAATTACATTGAGTATTGTATTTTAGATTTTTCTATCTGCTTTTTTTTTCCTCTCAAAACAGAAAAATGGATGGAAGAACATTGATTTTACATGCAGATACAAGCTGAATACAAGTTTATTTTACACGATGTGTATAAAGCAGAAATTAGAGAAAATGACTACTGCAAATGCAATAATAGCAGTGTTTTTTTTATAATACCTTAAAAGAACACATGAGAAAGTGTATTTCAATCTATCATGCTGCTACTTTGCTAATGAGAAAAACAACCACAGTATGCTATTTTATTAATTAAATTATTAAAATGGATTTTTTTTTTTTTAATATTACAGTGACATTTCCAAGTGGTCTTGTAATTTTTTAAAAATTAAAAAAAAAATTACTTGAGGATGTTCTGTGACCTGAGTTTTTTTGAAGAATTTGTTCTGAAACAAACCTCAACCCTTGCAATAGCAGTAGTAATAAGAGCTTTAAAAGAAAACATAAGTAGCACTATACCTTGAACAATTGTTTTTTCTTTATGTTGCAGCACACACAATAAAAATTATATTTTAAATTTTGCTTCTACCATAGATATTTGCAGCAAGACAACTTCAACAGCTTGTGTTGAATAGATATACAGTCCATATACACTAATTTCTGAGACTTGATAGTATATTAAATAGTTAGTAATTCTGCATTAGTGCTGCAAAAATTGAAGCAGAAAAGGGGATGACTTGCGCTATGTAAATAGGCACAAGAACTGAGGATCTCCAAACCTCTTCAAGGTCAGACCACTTTTGGTACCTTTTTTGCTGCTGTACAACTTCTTGTAAGTGCTATAAAGAGACCTCAGAAAGATATACAGCGTAAGGGTTTTTTTATCCAGTTATATGTAATACTTGAAACTTGTTCTCATATAGCATGTTTTTCAACTCAGTCACAGTAAGGAATGGATATACAGGCACAGATTTAAAGGAGACTTGAAAATGGTCTAACATAAGATGTGATAGGTGTCTTTTATGTAGTGTTTCATTATTTAGAATGTCATTTAATATTATCTCTTTTGAATGTTGCTTAATGAGTAGTTTACGCTGTAAGAAAGCCAAGGTCCCCTAAGTGAAAACAGTTTTGCTGCTCGTTCAGTATTGCCCAGTTTTCACCTATAGACCCAATTCATTGCCATGACACAGGTAACTTTATGTGCCAGTGATTAAGTCAGGAAAACAGAATGTACCAAAACAGTAAACATGCCACGAGCTGAAAATTTTTTAAAAATTTTTAGTGAGGTTTTTTTTTTTTTTGCTTATGGTTGGGTTCCAAAGAATACATCAGTTTTCCAGGTCATATCACATCCATCTCCTTCAGACCTAGTAAAATACAGAGGAAAATAGAACTATGAAAATGAAACTATTTCAATAAAGTAATTGTCCACATTGCTAATAAGGCTGATACCCCACTCATTTTGAGACTAGCAAAGAAATAATGTTCTAATTCAAGCCAAATTAAAAACAAACAAACAAATATTTACACTTCAGAGCTTAGAAACGCTGTCTCTGAACACTGATAATGACCTTTATGTCACAGAGTTTAATTGCATACCTTTCAATGTAGTTGTATAATATAAAATGTTTTTTCTATATTGTCCAAAGTCTGTTTCAATTCTCTTTGGTATTTTGCCCATAAAGACTCTGATAAACTCTATTCTGGATCCCCATTGTCTAACGGTTGCAGATCATTATTCTCTGGCCAGTATGTGTACCCACTGCTCATTTGTTTACGTTCGCTCTAGTGCCTGTGTGCTGCCAGTGCTCCCTGGTGGTGTTCTCCTGTGCTGATAAGGGCTAGCTGCTTTCTCGTGCTGGAACAGGACAGTTGAACAGGCTGAGCTCTATTAATCTCACCAGATAGACTTCATGTTCCTCCAGGCATCCTTACAGTTATCCCTTACAACTCTTCCATTTTCTGTTGACTTTTTTTAGCACGAGTGACTAGAATTGGCTATTGTAACCTGGTATAGCAGTATTAATATGCCTGCTGGGAACACCTTGCTTGCTCCAGAATATCTAGAAAATCACTACCTGACTATGCTGCAACTGGGGAGCTGCTGTCACAGAGCTCCTGTCCTCTCCAACAGCACCAAATACAGCAAGGGTCATGGACAAGAAGATGGAGGAGGATGACTATAATTTGGGTTCTGGTACCAGTTTTGCTTTCTGCAGTGCACACCCAGGGGTGGTGTTGTTCTGCTTTCCCAAAGCAGATTGGGCTGAGACCTCAAGCACAGAGCTCACATGCAGAATGCAGAATTGTTTTCACCAGAAGTTGATTATACCTTTCAATAAAGGGATTAGGCCCTACAGAGAAGCCCGTCTCCTTGTAAAATTCAGTTTATAGAAATATGAAATCCTTGTCATAGGTTGGATTCAGTTTGTATCAAAAGCACCACAAGGTGGGGACAGATTTCATACAATGAACAGCTAAAGCTAAATCCAATTGAATGAGCAGAAAGCAATGAAAGATGTGCAGCTCCAAGTAATACATTTAGGCTAGGAGGGGAATAAATCTTTTTATTCCACATCTTTAAACATACATGCAGACTCTCACTATTTCTTGACAGTGTGCAGTCCACATTCCTTGTGGGAACTTTAAGGATGCACTTTAAATTGAAGATTAAAGGGAAGTTCAGTGTTTGTATCTTTTGGTGATGTTTATGGTTCGTGACATAAGGATCAAATAAGCACCAGTGGTTCTAGGAACCTGTGTATTTTGCTATATATGTAACAGAACAAGCTGTTGATTAAATAGTGAATACCTTCCTTTTTACATTTTTTTTTTTTTTTTTACCATGAGTTAATACTACATTGCAGGAAATATAGCAGACAAGGCTTGCATTCTTCTTTTTAATCAGAAAGCTTTTTTTTTTTTTCTTTCAGTAAAACTAATAGCCTGAAGCCATACAAATGTAACAGAATTAATACAAGAGAGTGCAGTGGCATCCTGCTGTGCACAGATTGTTTCATGTATTCTGCATTAACTTTGCATATTCTTAAGGTGAAGTTTCAACTGCAAAAAGGTGAATTTTCAACTGCAAAACTACTGGGATAGCTAAAGAGCCCAATCCTCCTGTGTAATTAACACGTGCTTAGTGCAAGGCAAGACGTGTGCAAGAAGGTCCTTGTGCACACCCAGTCCTGGGCTATCAGCCATGGGGCTGATCCCTGGTATAAATTAAGGAAGCCTGAGGGCTGCAGTAATATACAACAGCTGTTGTTGGCCCTAGGCTCTGTTCCAGCATCTGAGGCTCACCAGAAAATAGCAGGGGCCCAGCCACAGTTCCTGCCTTGTTCGCAGAGGAGGGAACAGCTCTGCAGCTGCCCACTGAAGCAGCTCCACATGCACAGTGCTACCTGGAGCCATCACCTCACCCTTCCCCAAAAATGCTCGGAGGCCATTTAACAGTTTCTTGCCTACTATCTGGACTCAGTAGAGGTGCTCAAAACCTTCTGTGAAGCTCATTTAGCTCTGTGCCTAATCAATGGGAGCCCCAAGACTCTGAATAGCAAGACAAGACAGATAAACTAAGAGGAAATATGTCACCTGCTGAAATAGCTCTGTACCACATATTTGATTACCATTACCACTTAATTTCTCTGATGCTCCAGAGCAATAATGTTTAGATACTTAGATAAGTCTTGGAAATGGGAGCTTCACACAGAAGAGCTCAACTCTTTCATGCATCAGTCTGTTTTGCTTAATAGGGCACAATTAATTTTTTGAAAAGCATGGTTGTCAATTAACATAGTTTGATTATTGCAGAAAGTCTTATTCTCTTTCATTCTGAAGCTTCACTGAAGTTCCTGGATAATGTAAATATAGTGAAGGTACCTGAGACACATAAATGAGCCTTCTGTAACTTTTGCTAAACAGCAAAAACATCATCTTTTTCTGTTTTGTTTGTTTGTTTGTTTTTCTTCCAATATTGTAGCTTTCTTTTTTTTCTTCAGTCTGTCAGTGTTTTGGTATTCGCAACTGATTGGAAAAATTTCTTTATGAGTTATTAAAGATAAAATCTTTACATTGGAAGGTTTACTTTGCATAATGAAATAGTTACAAGGAAGACATTTTCCGGTGCTCTTGAGCTCATAGAAAGAAGTATTGCACAACACCATGATGGTGGGAAAAAAGGCATTTTTGATTAGCATCCTGCATATTCCATATACATGTAAATTATGTTTATTATAAATTGCATTTACACTAATTTGTGAAAGTTTATACATAAACTATGTTTTTCATGCCAGGGGATATGCTGTTAACCTTCAAGCAGGAGATGGGAAAATAACTGTACCATTATGATTCTTTCCGATTTTTAAGCAGATTCACCAAAAGGCCCTCACCCATCTGCAGGCATGAATGGAAACGTGCAGCATCCCACCAGCACTGGGCAGCAGCAGGTCTCTGCCATACCCTCTCCAAGTGCCAGCAAGCCTTGGCGCAGCAAATCCATGAATGTTAAACACAGCGCGACCTCGACCATGCTGTCCGTGAAGCAGCCTAGTCCCGCAACCTCCCCTACTCCATCTTCAGACAGGCTCAAGCCACCCCCTTCTGAAGGCGTGAAGCCCCCTTCATCTGGACAAAAATCTATGCTGGAAAAATTCAAACTAGTTAATGCTAGGACTGCTCTGAGACCTCCTTTGTCATTGAGCTCAGGACCCAGTGATGGTGGGAGAGAGGACGATACCTTTTCAGAGTGTGGTGAGATGGATGTGTTAAGCGGTGGGGTGAACAGCGGCGGCTCCACAAGCAGCAGTCCTAAAGTATCACCGAAGTTAACCCCTCCGAAAGCTGGAAGCAAAAATCTCAGCAATAAAAAGTCTTTGCTACAGCCAAAGGACAAAGAGGAAAAGAACAGGGACAAAAATAAAGTTTGCACTGAGAAAACAGTCAAGGAAGAGAAGGACCAGGTCACTGAAACATCTACAAAGAAGAGCTCAAAAATTGCAAGCTTAATCCCAAAGGGAAGCAAGACAGCAGCAGCCAAGAAGGAAAGTTTGATACCATCTTCTAGTGGGATCCCAAAACCTGGATCAAAGGTGCCAACAGCAAAGCAGAGTGCTTCGTCCACATGTGCAGGAAGTAAGGAGGTTGAGAAACTGAGGACTACAAAAGGAAACCAGTCCCAATCAACATCAAAATCCCAACTTAATGAGAAGGCTTCTCCTTCCTGTGGGCTTGCTTCTTCTGAAGGGAAAGAACCAAGTGCAGCTCTCACCCCAGGGTCCTCTGCAGCTCTCTCGGGCTCAGTGGCAGCAAGCAGCAGCCAAGGCACGGGGAATGGCGTTGTCCAACTTCCTCAGCAACAGCAATACAGCCACCCCAACACTGCCACAGTAGCTCCTTTCATTTATAGGTAAGATCACTCAGGGAAATTGGTTTTGTGTTACCATTTAGAAAAGAGAGAGATAAAACAGAGAGAGTAATGGTGATCACAATGTTGTTTTTCATATCTCCCAGTTTCCACACTCTGTCACAGCATCACACATGTTTTTCTGAGTATTTTAATTAATATTATTTCATGAATAATTTCTTCTAGGAACACTGATTCTCTACCTTATTCAAATGCAATCCCCTGCAAATATTTGCCATTTAAAATTCAGGATGTTTTGATTGGAAATACAAATCACATGATATGTTCCCTGTTCTGTTTTTGAAAGGTCATGGCAGAGTCAGGTTTCTAGTGAGAATATTCCTGTGTGCAATTTAAGACCCTCAGCATTTATTTGCTGATATTCGATAATATTTGCTTAAAATACACTGTTTTCTAAAAGAATCCTAAAATAAACTGCTGACATTTTCAGAGTGTGTGACAGCACTAGTAGGATATTAGAAGAAAAATCATATACAGACTTTTGCAAGCATTCAAAAGTATTTCAATATTTTGTGCAGAAAGAAAAGGTTGCTGGCTGCAGGTCCTTTCTCTGTTTGTTTTTATACATGAACTAGGTATAAATTAACTCTATAGAGGCAGTTAATTTTTACAGGTGGTGCATACTCTTCTGATGGCCAAGGCTCTGGAATAGGGGAATGATCAGTTAAATGTATCGATCTTTGTCTGAATTTATTTTGCTATGTGATAAAGCAACTGAAGAGAAACTGGAGGATTTCATTGTTATACAACCCAGAAAACAGAGTAAGTGTGGAAAGACTGGCAAGCTGCTCCGAGTAATGATTTTGATGTCAGCTATTGGAGAGCTTTAGCTACAGTTGTGGGTAAATTTAACATCTGATAAAATGACAAACATGTTATTAAGCAAAATATACTGGCAGTTTTTGTTAGTGAGTAGTACTGTGGATAATCTTGGCTAAAGATTAAAGAGGTGCTGAAGTAGGCTCTGAGGGAGTATATATATCATTACGCACAACTAAACATAGCTTCAAAACCAATCTGGATGAGTGATAAACTGAGTTAATTCTGAACAAAAGCAGTTCTGAAAATTGTATGGGAGGGGGAAAAGACATGATATGGGTTACATTTATTCTAATATTCAGTGGGTAGCCTTTTGAGTTTCAGTTAAATGTATCACTGACTGTGCTTAATGTGTATGTTTGTGTATAGCGGTCAGGCATATTGTTAGTGATAGAGCCGTTTGCAGTGTCATACATAGGATGCCTAAATATGTGTTAGGTTGCATAGATAAGGAGAGAGAAAAAGAGGCTATGCTTTGCCTTCAGATGCATGTGCTATTTAATGGCAATTTTACCACATATTGATGCCATTTCATTGCGTGATGGAGATATCTTATCACTCTTTTAAGCTTCATCATGAAGGAAAATGTATTTGGAATTTTAAAGGGCATTAGAAGCATGCATCTTCCAGCAAAATTTGGTATTAATAATCATCTGTTTGCTTCAAACAAGCAGCAAAGGAGACTGTATTTGAAGTTAAATCTCGCATGAAAATAAATTTCTCAGAGCCAAGGTCTGATCTCAGAATGCTATAAACCCGGAGTAATAGGCCGACTTTGATGAGGTTTCTTCAATGTGTATCTCTGTAACTGAGAGCCGAATCTGACCCACAAATACACAGTAACTACATTCCTTACAACTCTCAAGGGCTTTGTAGTAGTACACAATGATTTCACAGAAGAATATAAATATAACCAAGGATAAAATATCCATATTTCCGAAGTCAGCACATTTATTTTTGTGGATAAATGGCAAGTAGAAGTGTACATGAAGACAGAGTACTGTATTTACATTCTTTTGCTCTTAAGCATAAATGTTTTTTGAGCAGTCATAACAATTTATACCTAGAATTTTCAGGTACTCTTGTTAGCTGCTAAAACAGCTTTATAGATCAATGAGGTAATAAACAATAATTACCATTCAGACTAACATTTTTTTTTTGCACCTGGTAAGAATGTCTAGACTCTGTAAGTTTGTACTGTAGCCCTTGTAAAAAGTTTCAATATAGTTTAATAAAAATACAATGCATTTTATCCAGATTCCTGCAGATTTCTGCCATCTGCAATATACTACTGTGATCAGTTTAGGCTGTTAACATGAGGATAAGCACTTTTTCTTGTTTGTTGCTGATATCTACAGATACCATATATTTTGCAATATTTGATTTTTACCTAAGAGGATATTAATGTAGGTTTGTGAGTAAAAGGAATTATTCCAAAGAGTTTCTTTCAGGCCAGTATGAATTTTGCTTAAAAAGAGAGTGCAATGCTATAACAGTTATTAACATTCATGTTCACAAGTGGTAGGTTTTTATTAAGGGGCAATAGGTAGAAAAGTCTGTTTCACTAGCAGGTGCTGAAATGATGCATTGCACTATTCAGCTTTGCACTCTTGGTGCTTGGTTGCTATCTGATACCACATTGTATTATGCCTCTTAAACACCATGGCATGGAAATTCTTATGAGATTATTACTTCTCTTCAAAGATCAGCAACAGTCAGAGCTGCAATTGACATAATCTAAATGGGTATAATTCAAATTCTTCCATCCTTCTCAGCAAGTGATTATTTATTTTCCAATGTAGTTGTGAATGTGTTATTTACAGCCCCTTAAATGTTCTCTGTGAACTTGACTGCAGGGTCCAACTGATTTACAAAAGGCTGAAATAGATGTAAGTTGGTTGCCAGAAAGCTTGATGAGAAAGATGCAGCAGGAAAAACAACTAAAGGGAGGGTGTAAGAGACTGTATAATTGTTGAAAGTATACCAGCCACTATTTTAAATTACACATTCTTCTAGGCAGACAGAATTAGTGGAAGATGGAAATTACACCATCTGTCAGAGTTCCTTGGACCTGTATCAAAACTGGCCATAGAATTTAGTTATCTTCCTAGCGGTGCTTAAATTTCAGATGGAGAAGAGTAACACAGAAGTTTAGTGCTTACTAGGTTACATTGAAAACAAGGGAGGAAGAGACGATAATGAAAAAAAGTCTGAATCTTTCTCCTAAAATCTTAGCAGGATAACAGAAGCTTAATTGTTCAGTATTTGGAGTTCTTAGCTTTCGAGTGTATTGCTCAAAATTATAATATAACCTGTATTTCCAAACTTTCTCTTGCAGCGATAACAGCCTGTTATATGCAATTACAGCTTTATTTTATTTTTTTGTGTGAGCCAAATTGTGTAAGATTGCTTTGTTTCCATGAAATGGGAAACATAACTAATAATCCCAGTAGTAACACAAATGTTAGCTAACTCCATAGGATAAATCCTTAGTTGACATAAATCATCACAGTCCCACATGAAGTATGTGATACGATAGCAATTAACATTTGCTGTGGAGTTGCTCAAATACGAAAGGAATGTTACATAAGAGACCATTGAGTTATAACCTGACATATGAACTAGTTTAGTTTTATTTTATTGATTCCTGCAGTAACTGCTGCAGGAGCTTAATGGGTCGCTTTCCCATGGTTAGAATACAAAATCTGAAACACCCAACTCCCCAGGGCTGCAGTGCTCAGGAAGTGTTTATTGCCTGAAATGCTGAAAGTATAGAAACTGCTGAAGAGAATTAGCTGACCACTTATCATCCCGAGCTGTGCTTCAGTTAACTTTCACTCCTTCAGGTAAATTTGTAGTTTAATGATAGAGACATCTGAAAGAAGCTTCAGTACTGTCTGAATTGAGACCTTTCAGAGATAGTCTTTCAGTGTCAAGAGAAAGAAACTGGTACTTCACTACCTAATAGGTTGGTATAGAGAAGATGGGGCCAGACTCTTCTCTGAAATGCAGGGTGGTAGGACGAGGAGTAACAGATGCAAGTTACATCAGGGGAAACTAAATCTTAGAAAAAATATTTTCACCATGAGGCTGGTGAAACACTTGAGCAGGTTGCCCAGAGACATTGTGGAAGCTCTGTCCTCAGATGTTTTCCATACTTTACTGAATGAGGTCCTGAGCAACTTCATTTAACTGGTCTTGTCTTGAACAGGACACTGGATGAGATGGCTTCTAGAACATCTTCTGATCTAGATTATTTTATGATTCTGAGAGACCTAAAGTGTTCATCAGATAGAGGCAGAGAAGGGAAATATCAGTATAATAAACAAACATGTTACCAGATACTAAAATCTTCTTCCTATCTCCTTTCCCATATGGTGATTGAAACAATTCTATTACTAGACCATAGCTCCAAGGGTGCATGGAAACTGCAGAGCTATGGCAGATGGGAAGGAGGATATAATCTGGCTGCACCTCTGGAGGCACAGTGAAATTCAATTCCAGCTGCTTGTTCGGGATGTTTTTATACTGGCTTAGGGAAATAATTAAACTACTCTTCAAGGATCCTGAAAACACAGCACAGAAGCCACCAACTGTGGACTTAAAACTAACTTTTCAGTAAAAGACATTTTATCAGTTAATTGTGTTTGTTAATAATAGATTGTACTGCTAAATGTATCGCAACTCTTTATTTAAAAATGTGGTGACTCAAAGTTATATTGCAGTGCTTTGTTGGTTTCTGCTATTTACGTTACTGTTGTGAAATTAAAACAACAGTCACCACCAAAATTTTGCAATCGTAGGTAGCACTAGACATTGCCACCCACCAGTTTTACTTGTAACAAAAACACAGTGTTTAGACAAATCCTCCCATTTTCTCATGATTGATTTTCAAGTAATTGTGCAAGAAAAGCTTCCAGTGTAGAGGTGTTGTCTTCAGACATGGGAAGGAGGATAATAAGTGAATAAATTATTATAAGCACATACTTGATTTCTGAGTTAAATAAACCTTGTGTGCTGAGTTAAAACAGTAGCCTGATATTTTAGTTGCTTGCTGTTTATGAGTTGAAGTTATTCTTTCAAATTGTCATACAGGCAAGTGTGTCCTTGTTCCTTTGACTAAATAATCAGTAAAATGTAGGGTATAGGACCAAAAAGGATATTCTGGATCCAGTTCAGTCTTCTGTCACTGACAACCACGTAAGTCCTTATCATAAAGCAATCAAACTTTATCTTAAACTAGGTAATCTCCACTACTCCAATGGAAACGTTCCTTCAGTAACTCACTCATCTCACTGTTAGAAATGATTTACAAGTTACATGATGAGAGTGCATCCATTTATTATTTTGTTAATATTATCCTTTAGCTTAATAAGTTGTTTTCCCTCTTTTTGATCATTCTTTAAATATGTGAGAGAATAATTCTATCCCCATCCTTCTCTTTTGCAAGGCTAAACCAAATTGTCTCTTTCTTTCCTTTCATAAGAGTTTCTTCTTCCCCATGATCACCCTAGTACCCTTTGTCTGCAGCTGTTCCCAATTTAACTCACATGTCTTGAACATGGGTGATCAAACTACTCATATTCCAGATGTGGTCCTGCCAGTCTGTTACACTGACAGTGATACACATTCAAGACAGCTGCACCTCAGAGAGTTGTTGGGGGAAAAAAAAGCAACATATTCATCTGATATCTTGTGGAATGTCAAGCAATAACCAAACGAATCTTTGATGTTATCTCTGTTTATCAAAGGTTGGCTATTTAGTTAGAGACAGGAAATTACTGACTGTGTTAAAGACTTATTAAGTAGTGTTTCAAATTCTGTTCTTAACTACTCTTGTACAGACTCATTTTAATCAAACTGATCTTGTGAAGGTGTGATTGAGAGCAGGTTTTTTCCCGTTAAGCATGTCTTATCCTCTTACAAATAGGTAGCATATAACTCAGTGGCTTGGGGATAAATACATTCTCTGCTAGCCATTTTCAAAATAGAAAGCAGATTGTCCTGTTTTCATGACAGTTGCTTAAATTAACCTACACTGCAGATGCACAACACTGGAAGAAATGTCCACAGGGGAGCTTTGACTAAACTGAAATTCTTTTCACTTTCCTTGATGTCAAGAGAGATAGAAGGATTTAATTTTTTTTTTAAGGCAGTAGGCTATGAATGGGTAGAGGATAGAAGGCCATTCATTAAGGCCAATGTCTAAGGTTAATGAGAAGATATTTACTGTTTACTTGCCTGCAGCATGATCTGTGCTGCAGTCCTGCAGAGATCACTTGAGTCATTCATAGGATTAATATGGCCCACAGAAAGGCATAAAAGCCAGGAGTACAGGGGAAGGCAAATCTCGCAATTTCACCTTCCTCTTTTTTTTTTTTCTTTTTTTTAACTAAAATGGTTGAGCTAAGCAAAGAGGCATCTACATGCTTAATCCAATGTATCACACCCTGTGACAGACTTAGAGGAAAGCAACTTGATATTTTGGACACCCTGTCCATTCCAGGACCTCCTTGCTCCTCAAGAGTTGGGGCTCCTACATGGTTTTGCTCAGAAGCCTTTCACCACTAGACTATTCTCAGCCCATGTTCACTAAGCTCAATTCCAGAAAAAAGAGCAGGGCCTTGGCCATCATGCACCAAAAGTAGGGCCGCTGTGGAAACACTGGCTGTTGGCAACCCAAGGTGGAGACCTGGTGGGAGAAGGGCTATTGGTGAAGGCACTGTCCCCAGGTTCCTCCTTGAGTTACTCAAGCACAGCTGCCCAAGGATTGGGCAAGTACCTTTTGGCCCAGCACTTCCACAGTAAATAACCAGTTTTCTCATGTAAGCAGAACTTAAACTGCTGCAAAAGCCATAGTCCTTTGTGGGATTTCTATTGTCACCTCAGATAATCAGAATCATTGATGTTTTTACTAAATTAAACACAAAAATGCTGAATGAAGTCAGTAGAGCAGTTTCTTTGTAATTTGTTTTGCTAGCAAATCAAATTTATTTTACATCATACTTAAACTTTTAAGTTTGAAGTAAGATAAAAGGGACATTTCATGCCTCTTAGATCTGTTATTTTAGGCTGCATGTAAATTTAAGAAAGCCACATCACATTTACATTTGGTTTGTGTTTCCATGGTTTTCTTTCTACAAATTAAATCAAACATCTTTGAATTATTAGTGTTATATGATCTTTGTTATTCAATATTTTTACTTTAAGGCTTAGATTCTTATACTGTCTTATGTCCCAGAAACTGGATTTTGTGCTGCAATTAATCCCACCAATCAGTTTCTAAAATTTGGAATGGGAATCTTTGCAAGTGTCTCTTCTCATGGTGTTTTTATCGTTTTATCTTCTATTCCTGATTATAGCTGCTTTGTGCTCTTGAAAATGAAAAAAAAAAGGGCAAAAAACAAATAAACAAAAAAAATGAAGAATAGAAGTGTGCTTTAATTGGTATTGGTATATCTCTAAAAGGTATGATTTGACCTGGCAAGAAAAGCCCGTGAAAGCTTTTATTCATTGCTATTTTAGGTGAACAGATACACTCATCATACTGAAGTTTACTTAGCTACTGGAAATCATTCATTACTTGTCTGTACTCTTTTACTTGTAGGGAGATCCAGTCCTTTTAACATAAGCCACTCTATACCATATATAGCCAGTCGTGAGTTATGTATTTGTCTCTATTGACTATGTAGGCAATAGTTACTGCCAGAGGGCAATCCAGACTGTTGAAGTTCTGTGCTTAACTTTCCCCATTCACTAGATAGAAAAACAGTGCAAATGTTGGATATTGGTTTCTGGTGAGGGTCCAGACCACTTAATCATTTTTTGATGATAGATGTCCAAATAAACAGGAATGGATCCTTTCAATCCTCTCTTAGAAGACAGCTTACATATAAGGCTCTTGGTCACTCAGGGAGGGAATTGCATCTCCTGTCTGGGCTGATGGTTGAACAGTTACGCAGTCAGGAATGCAATGCCATAGGGTCAGAAAGACAACAGGTGAAAATGATCCCTTTCTACCCAGAGGTGGACTGATGTAAACTCCATATTCCTCCATATGGAGGAAGCTAGAAATACTTGAACTGTACCCACCTAGCTGAGGGCCCTTACTGCAAGACCAAAAGCAGCCCGTGCTTTTCCAGTGTTCCTCTTAACTAACTCCAGCCTTTTTCTGTCTCCAGCCCTTGCAGCATAGTTGTTTGGGCTTAATGAAAAGAGTGCAGACCACTTCAATTCCTTTTACCATTCCTGTAAGAGCTTTTTCCTAAGATGTGATTTGGGGCTGACCATTCACCCTGGGCTGATCCAGCACTAAGTGTCAGTACTAAGCCCAGACAGGAGTACCCATGAGCATTCACGGCCTCTCAAAGTTACTTTCAGTGAAAGCAGACATATCTCTCATTCATTTTGATGATTTGAAGCAACACAGGAAAGCAGGTGGGACAGTGGGATTTCAGTTTGTTACTGAGGACACTGTCCTCAAACACCAAACTTAAAATCACGTTCAAGGTCAGTAGCACATAATTAACCTTGCAGCACATGCTGTGCTTGTGTTTCTAGTAGAGTGTGACGGAGAAAAACTCCGTCAGTAGTAGATGAGAAGCAAAAATAGTTTTCAGAGAGCAGCTGTCTGTTTCCAGCATCCCCAAAGCACAGAAAGAGTAGTGCATCAGAGTCACATTGCTGTTTCTGTTTAAGTAGAGTCCAGGTTAAGTGATTCTAATAATTCTAATGAGCAGATCCTACCATGACAGGATTTGTTCTGTTATACATGCAGATATCTGCTCCCTCAGTTACTGTCATGAATTACTGAACAAATCTATTCAATAAGTAACTCTGAAGAAGACATTAACTGGAAAGTTATTTCATGAAATAAGTTGCCATAAAATTATTTTGAGTGATAAGTCAGTTTTTATTAGTTATACTTATAAAATACACATTCCTTACACAGTTAAATGCTGGTGTTTACAGTTTAGTTGGTCTTTGGAAACACTATGGTGAATTTTAAGAAATGAGCTATAAATGTAATGTTTTAAAATTTGGATATAAATATTTCATTATTCTTTTAAGAAATCAAAAGACTGTTATTCTTGTCAGTAAAGCTGGAGAAACTTCAGCTCTAAGTGAAGAATTTTTTTCATTTTATTCTGAAAAGTGCCTAGTATATCTTTAGATATATTCTTTTACTGTATACAAATGTGGTACAGGTTGCTACTTAATGTCATCATGTTTGAACAATTCCTAAGTTAGATGCTACAGCTGTTCCTTAGGAAGAGACAATAATTATTATCTATTTCATATTATAGTCTGTGTGTTTGTGTATTTCTTGCTACTTATCATTATGCAATGGCAAATAACTGTATCCAACAAAGTGTACCCATTATAATTTATCATTGATATCCACAGAAATATATATACCATCACAGAAAATACAGGCTATTTGTTAGTAAATTAATGGAAATACTTTTATTATTCCATTTCCCCAGAGTTATATAAGGGGCATTATCAAAGGAAGATACACATAGATTAAAATATCTGAGCCAGATTTCCATTCCACCCTTCCATAAGCTTCTTCACACATGGCCTTTCTCGCTTAGTATTTCATCAACCAATTACAAGTTTTCAATTCCCTTATATATGTGTAACCATGTGACTTAACCAATTTAAATGGATTCTGCCTATATCTGGTTGACACCTTCTGCAGAGAAAAAGTAAGGAAAGAAAATGGCTCCGAATTTCTCAGCTTAAACTCTGAGTTGTTCACGAAGAGATGGAGTTCCTAGTCACTTGCAAATTTGTGTAACTGGAGTCAAACTAACTCAGTAAGAATGTGACATTCGTGCTATTTTCACCATATGGCTTTTCCTGAGATCTGTAGAATGATACGATTTTAGTTGGAGCTTCAATTAACATTTGTTTCCATTAATACCCGTATGACAGATAATAATAATCAATCTTCTTGCCTGTTTTCAGAACTCTCTCAGAAAATGACAGTACCTCTTTACCACCTGCTGACTCCTGCACCAGTCCTACTAAAATGGATTTGTCATTCAGTAAGACTGCCAAACAGTGCCTAGAGGAGATATCTGGTAAGTAACAAGAAGGCAGGAAAAGCCTCAGTTTAGGAATTGTGTACTTCTTTGTTTACGTCTTTATCTTACCAGGAGCTTTGCAATATGGTGAAATAATACTTCTGACTTCTATTCATGAGTGGTATTAAATATGCAGAAAAATTTGGGTCATGCACAGTTAGTGCTTCAAATGCACAGTTCCCTTATCTGAACTGGCTCCTTATGTTTGAATATACTCTTCACTGTTTTGCAGAAACTGCTTGAAACCCCCAAAGCGAGGGTTTCAAGTCATTATTATTGTTAGAGTCATACTCAATGCTCCAGGAGGGCTGTGGAAAGTCTGCTTCAGGATGTTTGACACTGTGTTGCATTTAAGACCATCAGATTAAGTCATAACCTCAGAATTGAGACATAAGTGACATAAGATATATTTTGCTTTTGTAAATGAATCTTTATTCAGGAAATGGGAAAATGAACAAGTCCTTACTATTGTACCTGACTTTTAAGTCACTGCTAAAACTAAGCTTCTACAGGTTCTGTTCTTCAATCCATTGTAAAACTGGGACAAAGTCCTTATTAAGCTACAAATGTGAGGGGATATTTTAAATCATATCAGAATAGTTCCTTTGAAGTCAACAGAGCCATGCTGATTTACATCAGCCCAGGATCTGGCCATAACTCTGCCTGTAGATGCAAAGCAAAGTATGTCACAGCTGACTTCTTCATCAGGATTGAATTGCTCTGCAGGCTTGTGTGGGAGTGCTTTCAAAGGGACTTTTAGCCAGAACTGTTCTTTTTTTCTTTTTTTTTCTTGATCAGCATCCTTATTCTTAATATCATTTTTACAAGAATAAAAGGTGAAATCCTGTCCCACTGGATTCAACTGTAGTTTTGCCATTTTACTCCAAATTCTTAACATTCAAACAAATTTATAATGAGTCATGGAGTTCTTCTTACTCAGGATATAACTCACTTTAAGGCACTCATTTGACACATCAGTCTAAAATTATCTCTCTACCAGAAGGGAAATCAGATGCCCAAGCTTTGTGGGACTGCCTTGGCATTTAGCTGATTCATACTGAAATTGAGCTTTTGTCCTGGTTTGTCTTAGTCCCTTCAAAAGTTTCCTAAGTCTAACATCCCTTATTTGCACAATCAGCTTTTGTGATAAATATGTCAACCTGAAACCTGGTGAAGTGTTCCCTGGAGGTGAAACATGCCTGTTGAAATTATTTTACAATGGTATTTCTTAAAGTAAAAAAAATGATTTTGAATTAATCCAGAAGTCAGATTCTTTGGTCTTGTATGTATAAAGAGTATAAATTGAAACACTTATGCAATTCAAAGGATGCTTCAAGGAACTACCCACAGAGATGCTAAAAAAAAAATCAGTTCAGTACCTGCTGAAATGATCAAAAAGGATATCATGTCTCCTGGCTTTTTAGTGTTCTGAACAGAAATGGAACAGCATCAAAAAGAAGAAAATGGCATAAAGGGCACTAGGCATCAGAGATGTTTCTAATCTGATTATTCAGACTCTGGCATTAGCAGTTGACTGACATAACAGGCAGGAAAGCAGAATCACTGGAAAAATATGGTCAAGGTCTTGTTGTATGCAGAGGAAAACAGATGTGTGTCACCTGTAATTGGCTGTTAGCAGCATAAAGAATAAATGGATCAAATACTACATTTGCTGAATAGATAGTTGTCTGCACTAGCAAACTATGACTGAGTTGACTCAGTGACTCAGTGACTGGTGAACCGGCATGGAAAAAACTCTTTCACGGTGATACTATCTTTCTCAGAAATCTTCCACTGCTGCTATAGATGGGCACCATCTTTGTATTATCTGGAGCTTCTTTTGTGACTTGGTAGCCAAACACAATAGCACAATATATTGGTAGTCAAAAAGGATCAATAAGGATCATGCAAGGGACTGAGCATCTGTGGAAAACAGTGAAAGGCTGAGGGTTCGTAAAGTGTTGTCCCACCTGTATTGTATTTATATTTCATTAGCCTTTACTGTTTTCACAGTGCCAAATATTTGCAAGTAAGGCTAAAATGTTCAGGATGAAGATATCTTAGTCCATATCATTGTATAAACTGTTTCACTACTTTCACTATATTTACTCACTCCTGTCTGCTGTTGCCCCCTGGGTGAAGATTACTGTCCCCTAACTAGCCAAGCAGGTCATATCGGAGCTCCTAATCCACTTCAGGGTGGAATCAGCCAATCAATGTTAAACTAGTGTTGTAAGCACAACTTGTTCAAGACTTCTCCAAAACTTGGATAGGGACAAAATAATTAAAATTCTTAAAATTAAAATAAAGCTAATTCCCTTGCTTCAGTAGTGGACTGGCTCAGTCATGACTGTTCTCTGTGCCCAGCCAGGCAGTTCACATTCCTTTGCCACTGCCTCAACACTGACGATGGGGGGAAGTAGAGAGGGAAAGTGAGAAGCTCTAGGGGTATTTTCCAGCTCTCCTCTGCTTCCTCCTGGTTTCTGAGGGAGCTGGTTACCTTAAAAGCCTCTCCTCTCTTCCATCTCAGAGCTGATGAAAGGATGGGACAAAGTCAGAGTGCAGCTGGCTTTTTCTGTTTATTTCCTGCCTGCTACTGGGCACATGATGACTTGGTTTTACTTGCAGAGCCATGAGAGAGGAGAATGATGCTGGGAGGTAGGGGAGATGGTGAGGCTGGTGTAGACACGGAACCACAGCTGCTGCCCTGATAACCTGAACAGCCTCTTTCTTCTTTGCTTGCCCCCACAAGTCTGCTGCCCTAGGTAACTTCCCACATGGCTTATGACTAAAGCTAGTTCTGCCTCTTGGTAGAGCTACTGTAAATCTGGGTTTCTCCACAGTTCCTCTCTCTCTGCTCGAAATTTGTTCCAGCTGTGATCTGAAGTGCTTCAGACTTTTTCCGCTATCTCTTTTTTTTTTTTTTTTTCCTGAATACTCCACAGCTCAGCCAGCACAGCCCCAGATGTTTCCACAATGTGTGTGCAAATCAGCAGCACAGCGCACATGCAGTAGGCGTAGCACGTCCTGCACACCTTGGATCCCCTCTACAGGCGCTGTGCTGGTGATATCCACACGCACGCTGAACCTGCTGCTCTTGGGATGAAGCAGATTTGCAGGCATTGTCACACGTGCAGTAATTTTTGTGCATTCTGCATGTGTTAGCCTCCTTGCACATGTGGCACACAGATGTGTAGACTTCTATCCAGGAAATCCCAGACAGAAATTTTGGAGTCCTAAGTAAGGACCTGTTCTGGAGTCATGTATGAACACTCTTTCTTGCATGTAATTTATGTACCAATTGTCTCAACAAGACTACTCAGTATTTATTTTTTTTCTGCAGAACAAGAGTATAATTTTATAGACAGGATTTGAAAATAGGAATGAAAAGAAAGGCTAGCAAAAAGAATCTAGTTTGACTCCTGGTTTTCATGATATGATTAGAAACAAGGTGGTTAAACTTTCTTATCCAGTATTTCTGTTTGTAATACCTGTGACATTTATCAGTCTCTGCTGCAAATTTGTTGGAGAAGGATGTCAGTATGTTAATTATTTAATAATCCATTGAAAACTGTACATGTCTGTAACTACAAAGCATGATTTTATGAAATCAGTGATAATGTTTGGCTTTAACAAGTGTTTACGTGTTTAAGAGCTTAAAGCAAAGTGATTAAATAATTATTCATGAATTTACAAATATTGACTAATTATAAAAAATCTGAGGGATGAAGCAGAAATGAGAGTAATTTTATGAGTTATATGCCAATATCAATGGCAGGATTAGCATAACAACATTCATTTTCAAGCTTTTATGTTTACTGTTCTTTTATGCTCTCTGAAATAGAAATAAGGAGAAAAATAGAGAAATAGAAAAAAAAAAGAAATAGGTGTGGAAATAGTTTACAATTTTTTTTCAAGTAAGCTTGTCTGCTTAATGTTATGCATGTGCTGATCTATTACATAATTTATTTGTAAAGCTCCAAACGATGCACTGAGACTTCAAAGAACGTCTTATCTGACAGCAAAATTTGTCCCTAGTTTATTAGTTGTTATAATTCCTTTAATGAAAGAGACAGTAAAAATAAGGTAATACATTACACTGGCTGTGATGGGTTGGGGAAATTCCCTGTGCTGTTCTTTATTTAAGCATATTTGTGTATGCTGGGTGGAGAATACATTGAATTGCAAGGTAGTTGGGGAATAATGCTCCATCATGACATTTGCTCTCCTCTGGTCTCCTGTACTGTCTGGTTAGTTTAGAAAGATTCATTTGTTCATTGCTACACTTCATACCTTTAAAATGGAGGCATGAGCTTTACAAAAGTATTTTTTAGTAAAGAAACCTGAGAATTTTCCACATTGCAATTTTATACTTTGTCAAATGACAGCCTGCAGAGAGGTGTGGTAAAGCAGGAGGATGAATTCAGTGCTCTTCGTTCTGAGCATTTGGTCCAAATGTATGTATGCATCTGCTCTAAGGATAATCATGATGATCTGTATACCAAGTGAGGCAGTGGTATTCATGGGAGTAAAGTTCACATAATCTTGTAATTAAGGGCTGTAGTATACATTGTTTGTACACATGATGGCTCAATGAAGCTTGTGTGAGTAGCCCTAGTACCTCCATATCCCAGCATTTGACTCATCATGTTTTGAATGTATGTACAAAAGCAAAGGGTAGCTGCCAGCTACCCTCGTGTGGTTCCCACGCAGCTCAAGTGCCATTCCCGTCCCTGGACGATGGCCCATGACCTGTGTCCTGCTGGAGCTGGGCTGCAGTGCATAGCTCAGGCAGGGAAAGAAAGAGGTCAGCAGAATCACTGAGGCCCACTGGGTGGCCCAGGACCCAGCTACACCCCTACCAGACAGCCTGGAGTGGTGTGCCAGCGTCATACAGGAGGTTTGGCATGGCTCACGGGGTGCAGATGTTTCATCCCCTGCCGTAAGTTTTTCTGCTCCCAGCTAGAAAGAGGACTAAATAGGCCTGGATAGTTCTGGCGGTCTTGTATCTGGTTTGTCCATGCTGAGAGCTGAGTGCTGCACCATGCAGCGCTTCCCTAGCAGAGAAATGCTTAGCCCTGTCTGCAGAGCTAAGGGAGGCCAGATCCAGCGCTGTGGTCATGACTGCTTCATGTGGTCAGGCACGCTCGGCATGGAGGCAGAGGGGTCCACAGCTGCCTGCAGCTGGCCATGGAGACCAGCCACAGACAGTAGTTGTCTGGGCAAGAAAGGGCAGGTGAGGAAGTTGCCATTCATTTATTTGGAGTCTCAGGGACAGATTCAGCCTTGCTGTTTATGGAAGGAAAAGACCCTGCTCCCTTGATCCCACAGCACTTCAGTGCGGCGCAGGGCTACTTCCTTGTCCTTCCAAATCATTCTCGTAGCAACTGAGAATGCTGTACCACTTTTAATATAAATTGAGGTTTTAAAACCATTAAGTGGGACAAAAGTGAGCTTGCCCTAAAAGTGAGCTTGCCCTTCATTTAGCAACTTCCCTGTTCCAAAGACACAAGGCCGCGAAGCCTTTCTAAGAACCTCAGCGGGCTCCTCAGGCATCCTGAGCAGGCTGCCGCAGCCGCAGGGCTTCCTGCCACCCTGCCAGGGTGTGTGTGGGCAGCGTGTGCCAGCACGGGAGCGCTCGGGCAGTGCTGGAGCCCCACTTCTGGAGCCTGGGCTGTGTGAGCATCCCCAGCAGTGCACCGGGCGCTGCTGCCGGCAGGCACGAGCATGGTCATAAAAAGCTTTTAAAGGCCCATGTGCCGCTGTGCCCAGCAGACCCTAGGTGCAATCAATGGTGCAATCATCCAGGTGTTACCTTTTGTTTCCCTGCTGAAAAAGTGTCAGACATTTAATGTTTGGGACTATGTTTTACTCAGGATGACAAGGCTTTCTTCTTGTCCCCTGTTATTTTGACTTTGTGGGCTAGGTGGGGAGGAGGAGTGGTATCGCTTCTTGTTGTGGACCTTGTCTTTCTAGGAACGTATCAGTGATTCAATGTGGATCATTGCTTGAGACTGCTGACTTTTTCTAGATTAGTTCTGTGATTATGAGGGTTACCTAGGAAAAAATGTACCTTTACTTTAAAATTTCTAAGAAGCTTCTCCTATGTTTTTTTTTTTCTTATATGTCTTAAAAAGCTGTAAACTGAGCCAGTGAAAAGCAAGAAGTGCACTGAGGCTTCTGTTAACATCCATTTATTTGTGCAGGGAATCTGCATAGTCTGTAATTCTTAGGATGGCATTTTCAAAGGTTACTTCCCTGTCAACGTTTCCCAGCTAGGGATTTGAGACAAGCATATTTTAATGCTGACAAAAGCAGTATATTGTTATATAGCAATTTTCATGTTTGTAGATTTCTACATAATGCTTTATGAAATCAATTGCCCCTAGATAAAAAGTTTGTATCTAGAAATTAGAAGGCAATTCAGCTAGTTCTTTGTTTATCCTTTTATCATTCCTGGAACTAATTTCTTTTTCACTGTGAGAAAAGGTATATACTTAAACATAAAGTCTTTTTTCCATCTCGATATTTTATTTAAAAACAACATTTAGAACTGGAGAACTTAATTCAGACATGATATTAAATTGCTTTATAAGAAAATTACTAGTCCATTTAATAGGGTTTCTTCAGAAGATTGTGAAGCAGTGATTTTTTCACAGCTTTTTAATTCTATACTAGCCTCTGAATCTCACAGAGATGCAAACAAGGTATATTTTAAGGAAAAAGAAACAAAATGTTTCCTTTTATAAATCACCTTACTGGGTAGGTGCTGTTGTGTACCATTTGTTAGCTTCTTTATGATCTTAAATTATATTTTTTTATTTATAACAGAAATTGCAGGGCTCAAGGTCCATTTGCAAATCTGCTTTTAGCTTTCTGCACAGGGAATACCAGTGATATGGAAGAAATAGTTCATCATCCTTACCTTTCAGGGAGAAAAATATCATTTGACTGTGAGCTAGGTCTGTGACTGTAGCATCCCATTCAGGTGGAGCAGTGTCTTGAAACCTGTGGCACTGTAAACTGGGCAGAGGCTTCTGTGTCTCCGGTTTAATTCACCAGGATGTTTGCTGCCATGGCAGCCAGCAGCATTCGCTGCAGTAGCAGAGAAGAGTCATATATCTGGGAATGCAGGTTGAATACTAAAATGCAAGGAGGCTTGTGCAGAGCTTTGCTTCAGTGGTTAATTTTGGCTCTTTATTGAGCTCTGACGTGGAGGCTGTACTTGCAATTCTGTGTCAGCCCATCTAAAGTGAAGAGCCATGCGCCGGGATCAGTCATGATCTGGTGAGAGGGGGGAAAAACGCCCGAGAGCACTTGTGCCTACTTTGGATTTCAGACCTCAGCAGCTGTAGACAGAGATGCAGGCCCACTGCTCTGATGAGACCGGTGATTGGATGGAGAGGGGAAAACACAGTTGGCTTTTGGGATTACTTCTGTGCTGGAGCAGAGTGTTTGATCAACTCTCTTCTGCTTGAGAGAAATCCAAGTGAAAATGACTGTAAGTACTGCAGATTAATGTGACGGGAGAGAAGTGGCTTAGCAGAGACAGCAGCGTAATTTTAAAGAAAATGACTGTGCCTGTCTAGTCATTTACAGTACATACACTGCATGTTTGAGCTGTGCTTTTCATTACAAGTGCAAGGATGTTCTCCCTGGGATGTGCAGCGTGCAGTGCTGGAAGGGTCACCTCCAGACCTTGCTGAAGAACTGAACTGCTGCCCGTCTCAGAAATATGAAATCTGACTGAGGTGAAGCCACAGCCAGAAAGATGCAGCGATCTGCTGAACTGTCAGTGTTTAAAGGCAAGGAGGTTAGAGGAGGGTGTGTTCGTCTTCAGAAGCAGAAGTCTCTAACCAATCTCACGCTCATCAGCGAAGGGGAGAAGAGGCGATACTCATATAGGGAGAACTGGTTTGGAAACGCCTCCAAGTCCAGCCAGAGTTACCATCAGCGAGAGGCAGAAGATGGGAACAAAGGCTCGCTTACCAAGGCACTCTCACGCTCGGTGCACTCTCTCTGCCACCCTGGCCTCACCACACCCCAGACGTTTCAGGTGCTACCACCTGCTGGAAGCAGTACGTCCAGGAGGTCGGCAGACTGGTCTACGGATGAAGGCTTCGGGATTGATAATGAGGAGAGGGGGAAATCAGATGATGAAAATGCATCCTGCACGTCCCAGTTCTCCAGCAGGAACTGGGCAGAGGAGGAGGAGGAAGGCTGCTTGCGTGAAGGGACTGCACATCTGGATGAAGATGTCATAATAACAATGCTGGGGGACCTAGAACAGGTCCTTTATACTGATATTTTGGGTAAGTTAACTTAGACTTGAAATCAGAAAGAGCAGGAGGAGACCAAAGTATTTGCACGTATCTGCGTGAAGCAGGTTTTTGATCTTGACAGTGATTTCATGAGACAGAACTGGGTTTGTTTGCAATAGTATGCAAAAATAGGGTCTAGCCATTTCTTCCTAGTTTGCTTACTCTTACCTCTAAAGACCGTATGAAATGAAGATGAATGTCTAAATCCCTTTTGAAGCGTGCATGGACAGCAACTGTGTGTGGATAATTGAGTGTAGTTTTCTTAAGCTGTTTGAAAAAATAAGGTGAAACACTTAGGTACTATTAGTTCACTCTAAAATAATTTAATTTTCATGGCATTCATTCTCATGAATTTTAAATTGGAATCTTGAATTCGAGGTTTGTTTTAGATAGAAAATGTCTTGGCCTACCTACAAACTGTCCATTGTTGCTTCCCCTTTCCTTCTGCTGATAATTTCATCCATATACGTGGAATCGTTAGTGCCACGGTTTCACAGTTTAGCTATATCAGTGCATGCCAGTGAGCATTTGAAGTCCACTGTTATAGGTGCTTCAAAAGGCTTTTGTGTTACTGGCTTTACTTTTCATCTCTCAGCCTTTTGTAAGAGTGCTCAAAGTGTTCATTTCCAAAGCTTTGTTCTTCAGCCAGTTAAATGGTTGAAGTGTCTGCTTGCTTTTCGAAGGTTATACAGCATATGTCTAGCCTGGAGGTTCTTTTCTGGTGGATGTGTTAGCCCTGATTGTGTTTAAATTCAGGATAAAATATTTGCTCTATACGTAATTTAAAAAGCTGCCATCTCCAAATAACAAAGAGACAAATATTCTCTTTTTATGCCTACCTCTGGACTATATTAGACTATATTAGACTATAGTTGTACGCTTGAAGGGATTTCTTCTAGAGATTAGAGGCTTGTTAGCAAAGGCAGCTGAGCTCTCCACCTTCTCCTGCTCCTCTTCAGCTGAGTGGCACTGAGCAAATCCCTGTTCTCTTGTGAGCCTCAGTTTCCCCACCTGCAGAGTAATACTGGTATTCCCCTTTTTGAATGGAGTTAATGTCTAAGAACAAACAATTCTCTGGGGAGCTGGTTATTATTTGTAAATCCTTCTGTGAAAATCACAAAATTAATGGAATTCTTATTCTCCCATTATCTGCTTTGGGCTGTAATTACATGCACACAAGTATTGAAATGGTTATGACAGTTATTCTTAAACATGCAGTTATGTGTAAGCTTCAGCATAGTGAATGTAAAAGTTTAACCTAGGTGATTAGTGATTTTTGTAAGATCTTTATTTTGATTTCCTGTGTATGTATCTCACACAACGGAAGAAAAGAGTGTGTTCTGTAGAAATTTACTGAGAGAGCCTGTAATGTTTCACTGCTCATAGGCAAGAGTTTGGGGACAATATTTTGAAATATTTATGTTTAATAAAAATGTTGAAGCTACAAGTGATTTGAGCAGATTATACTTCATGGGGTCAGTAAAATATTTACATCGGACTTCCTTTTAAGAGGAACAGAATTTTGATAGAAAGTTTCCTGGTGCCCTGGTTTTAGTCTTTCTTATCCCAGCCTCTCTTTGCATGAAATAGAATGACTTTTCTTCAGTGTGCAAAGCAGAGTCACTTGAGATAACAAGCCATTTCTGATATGTGCGGGCATGCAAATATGGGTAGGCTCTATGATGGCAGCACTTATTACTATAACGGCATGTCAAGGGAAGTCTGGGTTCACTTTGAACCCATACAATGTGTCTCAATCCTGCTGCAATAAGCACCATAGTGTTTCTTCTGGCAGAGAAGGTGTAGCTAGCTTTCAGAATAAAGTATGTATTCACCATCCCTGTGGTCCTCTTGAAGAAGGCTCGATGTGCATGGGGTGTACTGTCCTAAAAACGTAGGTAACGTCAGGTGCAAGTCAGGCCTGAGGGTCTTGCACTCAGTGCATAAAATTTCTCAAGCATCATGTTCAATTGTTTATGCTTTCTGACTTATCAGTGGTGCAGCATAACCCCATCAATATAGCTTTAAGAGAAGGAGGGAAAGGAAAAAGAACAGTTATCTTTAAAACACTTAATAGTTACAGTAATGAGGATTTTGTATGTAGTACTATATAGCATTTCAAGATCATAAAATTCCAGTTGTATTTTTTTTAGAAAAAAAAGTAGTGGAATGGTTTTGAAATTACCCCTTGTGTCACTGAGAGATCAAAAAAGATTAGACCTCAAAATTTCCACCTTTCCAGAATAGAAAAGTGCTACTTTTTACGGTGTTATTTGCCTGAAGGTGAAACATTCTTCTCTGTGAAAATATATTTTGGCAGTTTGCCATATATATGTACCTGGGGTGGGATTTTTTGTTTTTTTTTTTTCTTTTTTTTTGGTGTTGCAATTATACCTTAAGGCTTTGTTATGCTAGTTATTGTGCAATATATATTAAAAAAGACAGTTGCTGTCATTTTTGCTGCAAGAATTTGCAGTGTTAACATACAGCAAAGGACAACTGGCAAGGATAAACAAGACAGGAAAAGGCAAAGTCACTGCACATATGGATTATATTCAGCTCCTCAAATAAATACAGAGGTAAATGATTGTTTTGCCTTAATTCTGCCTGCTTACACCCTGGAACTTGTCTTTCTGTGTATAACAGAATACTGTTTTACACCAGCAAGCTACTGTTTCACCTCTGGTTTGAGGCAAGGCAGGTAATTGGGTGTCCTTTTTATAGGTATTGTGGCAGGAAGATAACGTGTTCTTGAAAGTGAATTTGAGTGCATTTGGTGCAGGGGGTAAAGCAAAGAGCAACAGCAGTGAGGAACTGAGTGCACCATAGGCAACTGCCTGGAGGCAGTCACGGACAGTCTGCCTGGGAACTGCCTGGGCTTTCAACAGCGGGCTCAGTCTAACAGGACTTAATGGTCCCAGCACAGCCTTGGCACAAGGCTTCTGCCTCATGGGAGTTTCCAGGATGGTGCAGAAACCTCTGCAAATGGTATATGGGATCCATGCATGTATTGATCAGCAAGGTGCTTGACATGCCTATCTTGAAACACAGGAGCAGTAATGGTAGTTTCAATCGGTGTGTGCACATTTGCCTCCTTCAAGGTATTACATGTGAAAATGCACACAGATATTTCATGGAGCAAAATCTTGTGGATGCACATGCTGTCAGGGTGTGACTTGACAAGATGGAGGGTTTGGCAACAGAGCTGGGCCTGTATCACCACTTGTCTTTACCCCCACCATCAGTTCCACGCTGCCAACCCAGAGGTTTATGGACTGTTTGTCCATGAAACCACTGGATAATTGATTCAGAGCAATAAAACAAACAAGCTAACAGCATTTCCTGAACGACTGCTGGCTGCAGCAAAGAGGACAGGAGACATAGCCAGTGGTGGGGAAATCCTCAAAGTGTCATTGCTGCCAAAGCTAGTTTGACATTGAACCACAACTGCAGAGAACATTGGCTAGTACCATGCATCCTTGGCCTATCAGGGAAGGCAGAAGGGATATATGGAATGTATATGGAATTACTTGTTTCCATGTACTGCCAAAAGTTGGGATTTTTCTTAAGTACCTGCACAGTGACGAGGCAATAGGAGCTGGGGTGCAGAGGAGGGTACAGTAGCAATTCAGTTTGTCAATGAGCCCAAAGGCTTCATCCTTTAGCCAAAATTCAAAATTAAAGAGCTTACATGAACCATTGTTCAAATACTGTTTGCTTCTGCAGGTTCTCCCTTATATTTGAAATAAATGTCACTGTCTATATTAAACTAGTGCTTATTGTAAACCAATGTTAAACCAGTGCTTGTGGTTCTGCTGCAACTTAACCTTAGTATGTTTTACCCATGCCTTCAAACAGAGGTTGCGTTGCCTTACCAGAATTTTTTCCTTTAGGAACTTTTTT
>VXAA01004394.1:435539-457385 GCA_013399115.1 Anseranas semipalmata | reverse complement strand
TTTTTTTTTTTCCCCCAGAATACCTTGACTATTTCCCAGCTTTCTTGTCCCCAGACATCCCCTACGTCTACCTCTGTCACTCTGTCACTTGGATGGTACACCATGCTATTCCTCAGAGACATCACCTTAGTTGAATTTATACTTGCATAAATTTGCATACCAACATGGGAGGAAGAAGGGTGGCAACAGAATGAGAAATACAGTAACTTGAAGATGTATATCTTCATGTGTGTTTTACATTTTACAGATGTGAAAGACCATAGTGCTACATGGTATTTTGCCTCTGCTTGGAATTTTGAACTTGATTTTTGTATGATGTTGAGCTTAAATTCACAAGACTATCTCATGATAGATATGTTCAAAGATTAAACAGTTTCTCAATGTCATGAAAATTTGAAAAATAAATTAGAAGCTTGTTCTGGATAGGAATGCTGGAATGTAGAGTTAAATATTACAGTTATGTTTAGTGATTGCACAGTCATTATTGATGATAACTTTCCAGAATTAGCAGTAAGATTAACAAGGTGAGGTACGACATGACATGTTTCATGGATGGAGTCAAAAAGAAATTTACACATCATGTTAAGCATTGTACATGTAACTAGAATAATAATGCTTCTTGCCAGCCTTCTTTCAAGCAACACATATGGGATACAACTGGAAACAGAATACTAACCTTGAACAAATCAGTTATTTTGTCACAGCTTTTCTTTTGAAATTACCTAGTTCTACATAAGAAGACTGAATTAATATTTCTTGATATATGAATATGCTAGAAAACATGCA
This sequence comes from Anseranas semipalmata, assembly GCA_013399115.1. Lineage (NCBI taxonomy): Eukaryota > Metazoa > Chordata > Aves > Anseriformes > Anseranatidae > Anseranas > Anseranas semipalmata. The sequence continues at coordinate 456,599 of VXAA01004394.1, read as the reverse complement.
TTTCTTTATCTTCATGTATGACTTCAAAATCTTTATTATGTATGTTTCTTTCAGGCTTATTATGTTTTCATTTTGTAACACAATATATAAGTTTGGGTTTTTTTGTTTGTTTGGTTGGTTAGTTGGTTGGTTTTGATTGCATGAAATAAACATGATTCAGGATCTTCCAGGTGAAGTTCTGTGGGTTCTGCTTTTCGGAAAAACAGACTAGATTGTCACAGTGAATCCCTGAAGGAAGCTAAATTCCATAATTGTATAAATGATGCACATGTTTAGAGTGTTCTGATTTTTATCTCAAGTAAAACATATGAAGAATAATCTCCTACTTCAGTTCAGGAAAGATGCTTTATTAAGTGCCTGACTTAGAGTACTTTGAATAGCCTGGATGTTAAGTGCATACTAAAGAGTTGTTGTAACAGTCCTCCCAGTTCTTTCCAGGCACAGATTTACTATGGCTGTATTTCCTACCAAGACATATAAAATGTCAAGGAGGAAAAAGGGTGTGTGTAATGTATCAAGTAGTCTGGGGCTGCATTGTGCCTTGATTACAGAGGATAAAAATCCAAACACTGTAAATCTGAGTGTCATTAATAGATTTGGGCCCCAGGGATTCTTCACTAGGACTTTTTCACAGTGTACTTTTTTACGTACTACATGGTATTTATAAGCTTATGTGTGTTTTATAACTGGAAGGAAGAGGTTTTATTTTTTAAAAGGTTAAAGGGACAGAGGTATTTACAGTCATATGTGTGTATTCTCATCTGTGTATACATGTGTGCACTTCATTCAACTTTATACATTCATATGCACTGAAATTTATGCTGCTTTTGTTGGTTTCTTCCAGGGGAAGACCCTGAAACAAGAAGAATGAGAACTGTAAAGAATATAGCAGACCTGAGACAGAATTTGGAAGAAACTATGTCCAGCCTTAGAGGGACCCAGATAAGCCACAGGTATACTGCTTTTGCGTAGACTGCTGAAAATTCAGACTGCAGAAGAGTATTATCACTTGCTGTATGAATTAGAGACTTGCAAGGGAAAATTAACTATGACACCATCCATATTGTTTTCTAGAGTCCCTCAACCACTTAAAAGTGACTTTAATATACCTTTTTTTTTTTTTGTCAGTATCTTATACAATCATTCAAAAAGATGGTTGTTGTTTTATATACATCTACTTAGAAGCCTATAAAATTTATTTTAGGTTCTTTTATAAGTAAAGGTTGTTATATACACAAACGTGTGTGCAGACAGACAGACACACACACACAACTTCCCAGCCTTTTCTTTTCCTTGTTTCTCAGAAACAGAGAAAGCACAGTTCACCGACTTCTCCATTTTGTTTTGGCAGCACGTTGGAGACAACTTTTGACAGCACTGTGACAACTGAGGTGAATGGGAGAAGCATACCGAGCTTGACAAGCCGGTCCACCCCAGTGACTTGGAGGCTGGGGCAGGCCAGCCCTCGGCTGCAGGCAGGAGATGCCCCGTCCTTGGGTGCTGGTTATCCTCGCAGCAGCGCAAGTCGCTTCATACACACAGACCCTTCTCGATTCATGTACACCACCCCGCTTCGCCGAGCAGCTGTTTCTCGCCTGGGAAATATCTCGCAGATCGACATGAGTGAGAAGGGAAGTAGTGATTTGGACATGTCCTCTGAAGTTGATGCTGGTGGCTACATGAGTGATGGGGACATTCTTGGGAAAAGTCTTAGAACTGATGACATCAATAGTGGGTAAGCAGCACTTTCTCCCATTCGAACTAATGTGTAATTGGCAAGTTCATTAAGATTTTCATGAAAAATTCTGGCACACAAATGGAAGTTGCATTATGGATGCTACGTAAAAAATATACATATTAAAAACAATAAGAAGAAAAATAAGCCCCTAAACTGCCAGTGATGTTCTCACCTGCCTTCAAATTTAAATTGTGTCCTTTCACATCAGTATGACTTTTTGATGAACTTTGATAAAAGCACAGGTTTGGAATTTCTTAGTTATCTGGTAAACCATCATTTTGAACTGCTTGCCCTGAGATGGGTCACCTGTGAGTATTTTTATGTTTTATTTGGGTTAGTAGGTATAGTATTGGATGCAGCTAATGAAGAGCAGTTGCTGACAGTTGAGTTTCTCTGTAAAATAAACATTTTTGTTGTTTTTTTACAGTCTTCATATTTGTTGATGGTTAAGTTTCTGACTGATCTGTAGGTATATCTAGTATAGGCTCTTTATGCTGAAATAACAAAAAAAACATTTAGTTTCAAATTACTATTTAACAATTTTTATGTCAGTCATATTAACATGTCACTTCACTCCTATGTATGTTAGAAGTTCTAAAGCATCATTAAAAAAAAAAAAGAAAGCCATATTACCATTTTACCTTTAAATTACTGTTCAGTGCTGCCAAAAATATTATTTTAGTGGAAATGTTGTTGGCATCTCAAGGCTGCTTGGTGGCTGATGAAGCATTGGTTTGAACAGAAGTCCCATAGAGCACATGGCCATGTCACACTACACTGCTTGGCTCTGTACATATTTAGGACTCCTGCTATCAAACTAATCTTTTAGTTTGAAGCATAGCTATGATTAAAGAATGGTGGCTGATGAAATTGGATATGATGCATTCCTAAAGCAAATCTAATTTTGTGATCCAGCTTGTGTCTAGAGTATTGTCTCACCTCAAGCAGCATCCAAAGACAGATCTCTAGAAAGAGCATAACTATAAAGAAAGCAAATACCCGTATCGCCTTGGTGCACTGTCTCATGGATCTGTGAATGGAGGAGTGCTCATCAGCTTATCCACAGCAAGTGGACAGTATTAGTGGCTGTCAAATAGGATGCCATATTCATGAGTGCTACAAAAGACAGTGAAATGAAGAAAACAAGGAGTAAGAGGTCAGAATCACTTGACTACAATGCAGAAACAGAGAAAAGTAATATTGAAAATGTAATACTTCAATGTCTGAAGACATTTAATCATAAAGGAAATATAAATTCTGCCTTTAATGGATGCATGGGTTTATTTAAAAGAGAGAGAGAGAGAGAGAAGGGAATCCTTTACAGTGCCTGATGAGTTGTATTAATTAGCTTATCACTTTAGAGAATGAATATAGTCATCTTGCTGTGTGACTTTTCTTTGCATCAGTAATAAGGATGACTCAATAGACAGTAAGTTACAATGTGCTCAGTTAACATTTTTAGGTGTGGTAAATTTTAAAAACAAGTTAATAAGCTCTGAAAATTCAGGATTCATTGAGGCATGTAAAGTCTTATCTCCTTTATTCCTCTTCCATTTTCAGTTTAATTACTTTAAGTACTTGGGGACAGGAATGCAGCAGTAATTAGAAATTAGTGTGAGGAAGGCCTGTTGCACTTAAGTCTCTTCATTCAGGCCTTATTTATAGAGGATAAAATACGTATAGACTGGATTGCATTCAAACCACAGCTAAATTTAATATGCAATTTAAGAGCCTTGGAATCTACTGCATAATTCACCCTTAGCTAAATAATCACTCAAAAAGTCTAAATTTTGTCTTTACTAAAAATATAAATCTAGCGTGCAAGTTTGCCTGATTTTTTTTTTAAAAAAACCTTTGAAGACAAATGTGAAGTAATCTTCTGCAGACTCCAGATACTATGGTTTCAGAAATCCCTTTCTGAACATCAGGCCAGATCTTACTAGCAGATAAAATACCTTAGAGTTTAGTTAAAAATAAACAAACCAACGCTTTGTTGGTTAATGCACGTGAGGTTACCTTCATCCAGATTGCCATCCAGGACACGATACCATTCCAGACTGTTGCTGTCTCACAGGGCTTGCCTGCCACAGCTTTGCACTCCAAATCTGGACCAGTTCACCCACCCCCCATCATGGAGGTAGTGACGGGTGCTCCTGGGCTGCTGTATTAGTCCCGCAGTCTCTTGGACAGAGAGATCAGTTGATTTCAATTAAATCAGCTCTAGAAGGAACCACAGGGCAAGGGCCAACACAACATCTGGAGTGCCAGTGGTGTGTGTGTGCCTTGGCTTGTGCTTCAGATTCTGTGTAGAGTTACTAAAGTTAAGTGTTTGTGTACTTGGACACACACTTCAGATGAAAGATGGATTTGAGGGGCATCATTTCATGGCTCTAGGAGAACTTGTGTTAAAGATTGTTTGAATTGGAAGTGAACTCCAGTAGATCGTTTTAGCCATCCTCCCATCATTGGGGCTGCACTTATTTCAGCAAGCCTGTAAATTTGCTTCTACTAGGTTCGCTCAACATTTCCCCAACATTTTTCAGTTATCAAAAAACAGCAAGAGGGAGATGTAAAAAACAAGAGCCTATGAGGAAAGACAGTTTAATGTAAGGTCCTTTGAGAAAATAATGGAGAGATCTTGAGAGTTGAACAGCTTTGTGGTAACGCTCAGTTATAAGCACCTATTGAAATGCCTCACAGAGATAACTAAACTGTAGGTAGACATTCCAGAAATTATTGCTGGTGCTTGAAATTCAGCAACTTTTAATGGTTCTCTAGTGAGTAAGCAGCACTGTTCTCACTGTTCAATTCATTAGTCATTCATTGTAATGTGAAGTGGAAGGAATCAAGCAAAGAGAACACAGATAGAAACAGATTCTTAAATACCATCGTAAGGGCTTCAGCAGTATCTCTCTTAATATATATGCAATTGCATCCCAGTGAGGACTATGGATTTAGGTTCTCAATTTCTGTTGCCATTTAGATGGATGGTTTTGTTTGTTTGTTTTCTCTTAGAGTTATGCTTTTTGCATCTAGTCCTATTCTTTGACAAGAATGCAGAACTTAAAATTTACTTAAAATTAATGAAGATACTTGAGGGCTTCAGTCTAAATATATTTTGGCAGAACAGGTTACCCTCCAAGCCTTTAGAGAAAAAGGCAAATGATCCTATCAAAACGAGAACATACCTGACCTCCCTGCACTGGGCACATAAGCTGAGAATATTTAGTATAAGTCTACCATCCAATAGGGCAGCCCTTAACTTGAATATTTGAATTCCACAGTCCATTAACTTTAGAGTGAAACATGGTTGGCAGATGGCTGCATTTCCCACTGATTGACCACACATTTATTTTCAGGTACATGACAGATGGAGGACTCAACCTATATACGAGAAGTCTGAACCGAATACCAGACCTAGCTGCCTCTCGAGATGTCATTCAGAGAGGGGTTCATGATGTGACTGTGGATGCAGACAGGTAATGGTGCTTTCCCTGGCAAAAAGCTATCTGACTTTACAGATATTTTTCATCCTTCATACCTGCTAATATATCACTGTTCTGTTCATAAGGAATAGCAAGAGAAAGCAAGCTTCAAAGGCTGCTAGATTTGTGACCACTGAATATGCCAAATACCTCAATGGGCAGGGAAAAAAAGCAAATTTCTCACAAGGGAAGGGGAATTAGAGGAAGAATTTATTGTTGAAGATGGGAGAGAAAATATTGAGTAGCTCAGACCTTACCTGCAATCTTGAATCTCTGAAATTGGACATGATTTTTACAGGTTGCCTCGTCAGTAGATGAGCATAGAGACAATATACATGGTCCCTAGGCAGCAGAGAGCTTGCATGTGTTTGAAGAAGTGGGTCAGAACATACGTTTAGAGTTGGCTGGAACCAGAACCCTGTTCTTCTCTGCCTGTCTTGTCCATGAGCAGTGGGAAGCGATAAGTAAAGTTATATCCCACTATTTACATGGTGTGAAAAGAGTCAAAACTATCGTGCCTTCATACATGTACATATAGGTGGGAGCATAAAAATGTACTCCCACTAGTACTTCTGCAGATTAGGCAAGGGTTTTCTGTTTCTTTTCCTTGAGCTGAAAGTAGATTCAGATTTGGTGGCTTGTGTCCATCTCTGAGAAATACAAATCCATAACCCAACTTTTGCAGAACTTAGAGCTGTCAGTTCTGAGGTTTTGGTCAGACCATCACAGAGATAAGGAGCAGCTGTGAAATTTGGCAGTCTTCAGTTTTAGGGGTTTGATTTCAGTCCCATCTTTGTAAAATCAATGCATTTAATCAGGAGGGGACGAAAGGTTTGTGGAGCAGCTTTGGTTTTACAAACCCGGCAAATCAGTTGAAGAAGTTCTAGAATAACCTAGGTATGATGGTATTTTCACTTCTCACAGTTTGCCAGTGAAAATGTATCTGTGGCACAAGTCAGATATAGTCTGCATTAATCAAACAGTGCATGCAATGCATTAGGATGTAGAAGGTAATTTTCATCTAGAGTTTCCAATTACTTAAAAAATAATAATAATAATAAAAGTGATTGCTTTAGCTGACTTATTAGCATTTGTTAACCTTGCAGAAACAGTAAACTTTAGATAGTTTGGGTTGGTTATTTGGAATGCAAATGATGACGTGATGGAAAGACCAGAGAAAGTGTTAGTAGGTGTTTAAGAAAATAATTTGGATAGAACTCAGGCAGTAACAGAAGGAGAAAATGAGAAATGAGATGTGGGTAGGAGGGACTTTTGTGGAGCTCTGTATGTGAGAACAAGAACCTTACGCTTAAAATGGGAGAGATGGTGGAAAATTTGGAGGATGGGAATCAGATAATTAAACACAGAGAATGTTGCTAATATCCACATTTTTGTCTTTCTGTATATCTTTCATTCACCTGGAATGTGAAGGTATTAGAGCTCTCTTTCCACCATGCAATATTCACACCCATATTTCAAACCACGCAAGTTTTCCCCGGAAAAAGGAAGTCCAAATTTAGGGATTTAAAAATTTTCTTTGTATTCCTCAAACCCTAAATGCCATTCAAAGCCTTTGCGTTTGTTTTGCTTTGATGTGTTATTTAGTAACATATGTGTTAATTTGTTCTATATAGTGTGCAGGTTCTTATATGTTTTGCATGTGAAACTACAGAGAGGCTATCAGTTCTCAATTAATGAGCTTGTCCGGTATTTCCCAGTACATAAATATGTTTTGGTTTATACAGCTTTGTCAAATTGGCTAAAAATGTCATACCAAAAACTACTGTGTTGTTTCTGTCTTTCATCTCTGAGTCTATTGCTTGCTAAGTTTTGAAGCAGGGACTTCAGATTTGTCAGGAGATTATTTTGGGTCTTGAGTGAAAAGTTGACCAATGTTATGCAAGACACAAGGCTTTTAAAAAATTGAAATTCATGCATGTTCATGAAATATTTATTTGATCTCAACAACTAAAATCTACATATATTCTATCTTCACTGTACATTCTCAAAACATCTCTTGACATTAGCAAACTGCATGAGCAAGCCCCAAAGTCATTTTTTAGCTTAAAGCCTATAGATGTGAAGAAGGATTTACCTCGTAATGAGTGTTTTCCCTTATACAAAGAATGAAAGCCTGTGCTTTTCTGGACCCCCTCTAAATGGGGTGCCATGGAACATACTATATGCTATCATGTAATTAAAAACTTTATCAAAATGCACAGGCAGGAGGGGTTTAAATTATGGATTAGACAATTCTGGCATTTTCTGACCTTTCAATGCTTGATTTTTACAACCTTAATCATGCTTGACACTTTGTGTGTGTGTGTGTGTGTGTGTGTGTGTGTGTAAGTCTATGCTGTTCCTTGAAGCATCAAGAAGGTGTTTAGGAAGTGGGAAAACTCGAGTATTTTTATGAGTTCTGATGACAGTAAAACACATGCTTGCCAAAATGGGTCACAAAAAAAACTGTTCTAGGTCACTTAAGAGAAGAAAATTGTTTATCCTGAAATTCACCAAAGTGTGTCACATGTATGATATGAAATCAGGTGGAAAAAAAGCAGTACAGAGATGGCTGAGACTCTTGCTTTGTTTGGCAGGAGATGTTTTGATCCTTCACAACAGCATGGGTACCTGAGATTTCATCTTATCTCATGTAGCATTTTACATGCTATTTTTTTACTCTGGAAAAAAAAAAAAAAAAAACATATATATAGGGATTGTCAGGGTTTCAAGGTATTCCTTTGCCACCGGTATGATGAACTTCTGTGGAAGAGCATTATTCTCATTTCTGTCAGCCCTGTAGATATGTCAAGGACATATGCATTTTCTCTATAGTATCATTATTATAAGTCATTTTCATAATTGGCAGGATTTGCCCTGGCCTTTCTGTTGTAAAGGATTCTGCTGGCATCTCTGTGCAGGGAGAAAATAAATTATAAGCTGCAAATATCTGATTTACATTAGCAGGCACCCAGGGAGAGAAGCTGTCTGTCCATCACTAGAGCCAGCAACTTTTGCTGACAACAGCTCCATGTTCTTCATGAAAATCGAACTTAGGTTTTCTCTAGCAACCTAAATTACAGCTCCTGCTTACATTTTACAACTTTTTTGTTTTTGTGAGTTGGCAGCACAGTATTCTTCAGAAAGGTGGGCTGATGATACCTCCAAGAGCAATGCCATTTCTAGAAAATGTGTGATCATTTCATGGATAAATCAGGAATAATTCATTAAAATTAAGGGCATGGTACTGGTGTAAAAAGACGATCAGGTCCCCAGCTTGATTCCACTCTCAGTTGGTTTCTGATGGCACCTGTATTTCTGCTTATTTGGTGAATGTCAAAAAGCAAAGTGTTCAAGGATCTCCTTGTGGAAACTGAGCCTGAAAGAGCTCATCCAAATAATAGTATTAAATTGCCCTTTGAACAACTTCATAAAAAGTTAAGTATGTGAATGCAACATAAGCTAAGGCTCAAATGTTGCTTGCATACTGCCCTGGAAAGCATATTGCTGTAGAAAGGAATGCAGTGTAGTTGCTTGTTCTGGGGAAAGAGTTGTAAAGGTTCAGTGAAAGGATGAAAGGACGCTGGCAGCATCACATGTAAATGGCTGTATTGTTCTTTTGATTTTTTTTTGAATTCAGACATTTTTTGTCTATAAATGCCACTGCCTTGTGAGTTACCTTGCTTCAGATACTAAGAAATTAGTCAGAGAGCAAGATGGATTGTTTGCAGCGGGTGTAACTTGGGATGTGGTTAGGAGAAATCTCAGTGGTATGATATTACTTTTCATTTATTGTTCTGTCTTCCTGCTCTACACTCTAGCATTTGCCCTCTGGGACTCTTAGAGGGAGTATTTGAGGAACATTCTTGGAGTTCAAAACCTTTTTCAAAGTAAGATGAGCCAAAAGAGATTAGACCTAAGCACACAGAATGAATTATGTTCTTGGAAAGAATAAGGTTTATTGAAAAGTAAGTTGCAATCGTTCCAAACCACCCTGTGTTGTCCATAAAAACTGTTAAGGAAGTCTAATGAAGCCCTTTCGAGAAGGGGATATAGCTCCACTGAGTTCAGCCACGTTGTCCTTCCACCCCCTATACCTGTCAAATCTAGCACACTGCACCAAAAGTCAGTTTCCTTCTCTTTCACAACAGGAAACATAAGTTGTGCAACCACTTTCCCTTCACATCCCTTGACTGCACCATTCTTTTTTTCACCTTTTCTTTGGACAAAGCCCAAAGCTGTAAAGGTACTTGTGCTGCTTAGTGTGCTTTTATTGCTTTTATTACCCACTTCAGCTACTTTTCTGTTGCATTGAATCTTAGCCCCGTTTGTATGATTTCGGAGTTCTTGTGCACAGGGAGTCTTTAAAATGCTTCCACCATCTGTCACATGTGCAGAAGATTTGGCAGTTATCTCAGATTCACTCAGGCTGGCCTGTTTGTTCTCAGCCAAACCATAATCACCATAATACATTATTAATTATAATTATAATAAAATAATTCCAGATTTTGCCTGTAGTTTATTAACTGACTTCCTGCATGAATGACTATACGTCTTCTTCTGGTGTTTGTCTGAGTAGATGAACCTTGAGCTGGAATACAGTACTTTTGGAAAAGGAACTGGGAGCTCTGTTTCATGGTAGTATCAGAAAAGGCTGAGAGAGATCATGAACAGTAACTTAAAATCCTAATAGAATATGATGCCCGTTCTTATACTGGAAAGTTTTGGCAGTACAGTGGAATTGCTGGTGGTGTTTGGAATTTGACCCTTTGGGATATTGTTCAGTGGACAAGCATACTTTATGTATTATCTTCCTCTCCTGTTGCTTTTGTGTAATGTCATGTGTTTCAGCACTGTACTAATACTTTGCTCTTTGCCACGTGTCCCTGAAGTTTGGTGTTGCTGTGATCACTGTTTTGGTGTGTTGCAACCATTACCTGTTCACTTTACTGCTTCCAGAATTTACTATGGAGAGTTAAAGGAAATGTGTGTAGTACAGTGTTAGTGCTGTTCACCGTGTGCACATATCGAACCCTGTACCCTTCCTTCCATCTCCCAACAATTCAGCTGTATCCAGCTCTGGTGGATCCAGCCATCAGTGTTGATGGCAATAATACAAATATTTGCCCAGCAGATATGAAATAATAAATAATAGGATGTAAAATTGATATCTACACTTCTTGCCCTCTATGACCTTGTTCAAAACTGAGTTTTGCTATCACAGAATCACAGAATCCTTTAGGTTGGAAGAGACCTTCAAGATCACCTAGTCCAACCTATGAAATCATGAAACCTATGAGACCTATACATCAGTTATGCTGTGGGAGGCTCCCTTTGCTGCACCTGCCTTCACTACTAAGTATGCCTGGGACTGCTGTTCTGGGGCTCAAACTAAAAAAGTCATGATAAACCTTAAAATTAGCTTGGTTCATCCAGTTGTGTGATCTGCTATAATTTTCCTGGCTGTGATTTTACAGTATTAGTAGGTTCTTAGGACAATGAAATAATTATAAATATCAATACCTCACTGTTTTTGCAATTATTACTCAAATATCTCAAGAAAGCATAATTAAACAATGTCTCTTGTGGATCAATTTAAATTTAAAACTCTGTTTTTACTATTGTTGTTCTCTTCTATACTTTTAATCTTCCGTAATTTCTTTTCACAGCTGTTACTGTTAACATTTCCCACCATTTACTTTTGTTATTCTCAAATGATCCTGCATTTTCATAATCTCTGGTGTAAATCCTTCCTCATTTTGGCATCTGTTAGACTATAAAGAAAGTTACTAGTGAGAAGTATCTATTTCAATGCGTATCTCATTTTCTTATAATGTTTCTGCAAACTAAGGATGCTAAATTTAACTACCTAAAGCATAAATATGTGTGTATGCATGCATGCAGAGTAGAATAATTATGTGAAAAGGAGTGCTTCTGGCTTTTTGGCTTATTATATTTTTAACTATTCAGGATCCTTTGAGAATAAATGCTTTATTTTATAAGACATAATGAAAAGTAAAATTCTCAGTAATACGATTTTGTACAGCATTGTTAATTTAGAAAGAATTGCATTTGAATTGAGTATGACTTTATTTCTGATCATGCTTCCAAAAGTAAGGATTTGGACAATATAAGGTAAGCAGAACAACTAGACTTTGATCTAATTTTGTGAGGTTGTCCCCTTCCTTAGTTGCTTTAAATATCTATGGAAGTTGTCCACAGAAACACAAACCAAAACAAGGAAACATTTAACAGCTATGTAAGTTTTTGGATTTGGATATTTTATGAATATCAGTGACATAAACTGCATTGTTAGCATGCTGTCATTAGTATGTTAAACTGTCACGATCCTGCTACATCATGTCTGCAGAAATATTTATTTGCACCCAGCTTACATAAGGAATGACATTCAGAAAAGGCAAGAATGGTGCACGGCAGATGTTTACTTTAAAACAAGAATGAGCTGCAAGTGATTATGTGAGATGAATGACAAATGAAGTTTTCTTTTCTTCATGTTTTGTCAAGTGACAGAAAAAGAGACAATATCAACTAATTTCAATGTTATGAAAAAGGAATTCATGGAAGTAAGTTTTTAGACTACAAGGAATGGAAGTGAATTGCATTCTCATGTGGTGCTAAATGAGCTGTGCATATAATTTGCTGTAGGGCCATTAAACTGAAGGGTGCCTGTTTGCAGCTGACGCATTTAACTTTCTCACAAATCTACTTCTTCAACGTGGGCTGTGTGGAGCTATGTATTAATGTCCTGCAGTCTATTTGCATTCTTTATTTCTGCTTATCTCAAAGTTTGGTTTAGATACTTAAAAGTTATTTGAAGTGAGGTGGACTTAACATATTTTAACAGATTGCTATTACTTCCCTTCAGGAAAAATGCAGATGGTTTATTTTGATTGTAATCTATTTCTGAAGAGAGCACCGGTATATTTAATAACAACTATCTATTATAGTTTCAGTAGCAGCATCATTTTGGTTCACTCCTGTACTTCACCGCTGTCAGCAAAGACTAACATACTGCCTTCCTTGTGTTAGAACAAAACATGGGTAGCAAGATTTAAATCATTACCCAAAATACCCCAGGCTGAAATGTAAAATTAAAGAATTTGAATCTGTTGTGTGATGCATATTTGAGTCTTGAAGTCAAGAAACATGTGAAGTTCTTTCAATGTCTTGATTTGGTTGATGGCTGGAGGAAATAACATTATAATTTTATTCTCCTGCATACCTAATAAAAAAAAAATGACACTGAAATGTGCAATAAAATAAGTGCAATTGAGAGTACAGTCCCAACATTAACAAACATGGCATATTTTAGACATGCTTCATGAAACTGAATATAAAAATTGTGGTTTTGAGACTTTAGTATTGAAGATACAGCAGTGTGTGATCAATAAATTGTCTTTTGTTCTAAATGGCCTCAGAGAGACCTACTTCCTCATGGACTAAGCTATTCTTGTTTACTACTTAAGTCATTTATTGAAGAACTGTTTTTATGATAGCTACTTACCAGATTGAGGTACTTCTTGGTATGCATATATATACATGTTTGGCAAACAGAACATAAGAATTATGAGAGTATTCCAATTAGCACTTTCATAGAAAGCAATTCTTTTAAAACACTATAAAAATCCATTGCTTTTGGTTTATTAGATGTAAGTTCATTTTAAGAACTTTTGGATTTGGCAGCTTCAGCAGACCTCTAGAATGATGGGAAAGAAAAAAATGGAGAGCACTTTTTGCTTCCACAAGAGGTATTGAGAAAGGGGCATAATGGTCCACTCTGACAACTTCTTGCTGTTTTATTTTACATTTGCTATTCCACCTGTTTGGCAGGTGGACAAAACAGGCAGGTGAAAGGAAGGATAAAGTTAAGTTAAGCTTACTGTCTTAAGGACGTGAGTGCATGTTTGCTGCTTCAGTTGTGAGGATGCTTACAGCTCGGCAGAGGGAAATCACAAGGTTTTGACCCTTTCCCTTGCAATGGGATGCTTTTAGAGCATAGTAGTAATGCTCTCTGTCCTGGGGTGATGTTAAATCCATTTTGTATTGGCAATTGCATTGCAAGGTAGCTTCATCATTAGTGGCTAAAAAAGGAGGCCGGAATCCAGCTGAAAGCTGGTCATGGGCAGTTTATGATCAGATAAAATGAAAAGAAGGATGTATCTAAAGCCAGGCAGGTTAAAAAAAATGTGGGAGCCTTTTAATTTCCAGAGAAAGAAATGAGCTTTCATCCGTGTAAGCTGTCTGTTCAAAAGGAGAGAGCATGAAGGGAAAGCTGGGAAGGATGCAGCGTGGTGACAAAGCTACCAGCCAGGGCAGAGCATACGCCTCGCTGAGTAACGCCTGCTGCCGAGTATAACATGTGCTAACCTTTCTCTTTGTAAAAAAAATCCCCCGGTTTGCTTGTATCAACATTTTACTTATAAATCTTAACTATGTCACCTCTGAGTCTTCTTTTGATGGGGAGAGGAAAAGACAATCTTGCCTCTCCAATCTGTTCGTCGAGTGCCGTTGCAGAGGCTTCCTGCCCCTCCTTGAGTCCCTGGTGACAACCTCAGCTGCTTACATGGAAATGTTTGGTGCAGCAATGTGCTTGGAGTTTGTTTGCTTTTGCAGTTACAGTGCTAATCTCATCTGTATCTAATTGTTAAAATATTAAGTCTTCAAAGATTTCCTTTGTAAACAAAAGATTGTCATAACAATTTAAGCAGGATCAGATGTGTAAACTTAAGAGTAGAACCCTCAATACGTTTTGCAAATGAAGTTTTGTACAAAAGGATACAATATAGTTATAATTCAAGCCTGCTCAATGGATTGAATAATCTAAAATATTTTAATGAAATTTGAAGAATAGCTTTTCCTAATTAAAACTTACCTGAACAAAGAAGCTTTTAATCTGTTACCTGTGTGCATCAACCTTAATTTCCAGTGTGTTAAACTTTCTCATATATTTCTTTTGGATGTATGGTGCTTTAGATGTGTTTCACACTGCAGAATAAGATGTAAAATGGCTGCTAAACCTATTAACTGCTGTGTAGGTAAATTCGGGAAAGCAAAAATTGCTTTACTGAAATTTAAAAGCATGTGTAGCTTTGGAAATAATTGAGTTGCCCTGGGAAGTACAATAATTGACAGAACATGTATTTTTCATTCCTTGAGGTGTTTTATTTAGAAATAAATCTTATTGATACCAGTTAGATTCTTTGATATTATAATATACTTTTTTTTTTTTTGTCAGTCCCTCAGTATTCTGACTTAATAGTGAAATTAAGATATTTCAAATTAATAGGATTTGAACCATGTTCTGGAAAAGAGACTGCAGAGACAGAAAATATTAAGTTACACATTATGTTTCTTCCAATTGTCCATTAATAAGCAGATTAATATCGATAGCCAGTGCCTGAAATCTGAAATTTTTGTTGATTTAAGCTAGAAATGCACACACAATTTTAGTAGCAAGATCATGAACTTTAGGAACAAGCCATGAGGAATAAAGATGGGCTGTGGTTATCTTGATTTTTGAAATCAAGTCTTGGTCTTTCTATGAGATATTTACTGCCAGATTCAAACACCAAAGTAGACAAAATTTAATGAATGGTCTGTGTCTGGGGTAACTGGAGGAAATTTAATGCTTTATGAGAGGCAAGTGATCAACAAAGGTGTACAATCTTCATGACGCATGAACCACCATCTGGAGGCTCTTATCTCTTTTTATTGACTGTACTAGCAGCATAGCTAGACAGCTAGCATTTTGGTTTATATTAAGATGAAATGCCCCTGTTTTGAAGATTTTTTTAAATGCTATATTTTCTTGTTTGTTTGTTTCTTTGTTTGTTTCATTTAAAATATAAGAAATTCTACTGGAGCACTGTAGCAAAGTGACAAACCTATATGTAGTTACATCAGCCACATCTGATGATGTGACATACCGTCATCCAGGGGTCATGCCTTAGTGGAAGGAATTGCCTTCCAAGGGGTTTTAGAATTGGTCAATTTTAGGAAAACCATTTTCTGTACAGCAAAGCTATTGAAATATTCACCATATTTCTTTAACTTTAAAGAGTTATTCTTTTTCCCCTTTGAGTTAAAATCTTTCCCCTTCATGAAAAGAATTGCCTTAGTATGACATGTAAGACCCAAATCTTTTGATGCTTAAAAAAAAAAAAAAAAATGAATTGGCTCTATTTTACAAGTATTTTCCCTTTGTTCAGGATAGAGGAAATTTATGATCTCCTGTTTTGTACATCTTTCTCTCTCTTCAATCATTTAAATTAATGATACAACAATGCTTTTAAGAAATAGAAGAATATAAAGTGGATAAACTCAATGGCAAACCATGTAGGAAAAATAATCTTTTTCTGTATTCAAAATACAATATGTTGACAATGCTAACTTAAAGCCTTCAAGATAAATTGTGAAAGCTAGTATTCCAACTAGATTTTCATTAGTGCTATTTTCCAAAATATTACCCATCATATTTTCTTTTGGAATGATTCTATTGGATTGGCAGTGTAGGAAATTTAAGAAGACTGGGCTTTGTATGTCAGTGTCATTCCAGTGTGCCACTGAACTGCTGAGTAGTGGTAAGTAAGCCCCAAGAACTGACTCAATTTCTGCAGATTTCCAGTGGGGGCAGTAAGAGCAGCCTCCATCATAGAAAATTTACAATAGAGAGTTTATTAATTTTAGATTGCTGCTTTGGGGATATTTTGTCAGATTCTTGGATCAGCTGCAGCTATTTATTACAACTCAGCACAAAGGAGATAAATACTGAAGGTAGCTGGTCAGCAATGCTTTGTGCAGCATTGGTCCTTAGTCCATAGTGGGCTTGACTAGCACTTATGGAATCACAAATATTTCCTTGACAGAAGCTCTATTTCTCTCACTGGCCATGGCATTGATACAAGGGGGAACTGAACAATGTAGTGTTTTGTAAGTGATATTTGTTCTCTTGAAGCTTCAGGAATGCAGCAAGCATCTTCTCCACTATGCCCCACTCTGAAAACATTAGCTGTTGTCCTTTCTCCATGAAAATAGCAGTGAAACCCAAACTCTGCATTCACTTTGTGAAGAATTGAATTGTCAAAGGAATAAGGGCTTTGAGCTTCTCTTTCAAGAAGATAGCAGTGCATTTCTGGGTTCACAGTTGTGGCCTTGCCATAGGTAATTATGATGCCAAATTGTTACCAACACTTCAACTTTTCAAGTTGCAGCTTCTTGTAAATATGCTCGTCAAACTAAAGGGAGCTCAGCTTTTTTTTTGCTGATGATCCATTTACAAAGTGAATGTTCCTCATAAAGCTGGCTCTGAAGTGTGCCTCCTGCTTTTCCAACCTCTGTCCTATTCCCCACCCTGCCCGTACAGCAGGTACACCTAGAGGAAGAAGCATGACATATATCCAGATATTCACTTAATCCTTGAAAGAAGCTCCTGTAAAATTTACTAGGTATGGTATAGAATAGTTTAGTAGCTGCCCTGTACTATACAGATAACCAAAGCTGCCTCCCATCAGTCCCATGCTTAAGGAAAATACACAGAGGAATGAAGTACCTTTTCCCTACCTCTGGCAGCTGTGACGTTTTAGACCTATGTCTTAAAAACAAGGATTAATTATCAGTGCAATGCTAAGATTAATTCATATAATACAGCACAGAACAAAGCACAATGTCTTCGTTTTCATGTGAAATAATTCCTATATTTGAAAGGAGACTAATCAAGAATCCTAGCTCAATTCTTAGGAGATTTTGCTGTTCGTACTATTGGTTGCTGAGAAACCACCTTGTTGTTTGAGTACTAGTTTTATATTTTTAAGAGGTAATAGTTCCTGGTGTCTTGGTTGCATTTTGCTAGGTAATAGCCCATCATAAATCCTAGGAGGGGTGAGCCCAACTTAAGTATCTCACACCTGGATTTGTAGGATTTTTATTATAAAATGTGAGCCCAGCCATCAGGAAACAAATATGCTCTAAAAAGGAAAAACACAAAAACTTAGGAGAAATAAATAAGGGCTTTTTAATTAAAAAAAAAAAAAGGACTGTAAATAATCTGATAATTTTAGGATTGCTTGCACTGTTAAGGTTGCAAAACTGTAAATAAAACTAGATTTTCAGAGGACAGTGTTAGGATTTTACTTGTTTATTGTTCATCTTTTAGGCAAACAGAAATACACCTGATTGATCTTAAAACAAACAAATCTTCCACAGTTGTCTCCTATTTCATCTTCAAATATATTTCCAAAAAACTGTTTGTGACAGTGTACCATAATGTAGAGATTATGCCATATGTGTGGTCAGGTCTTCCTGAATGGTACGTGATTAGATTCAAGAGCTGGATGCTTAAATTGTAGATTTAGCAAATTACTTTCTCTTTTCATTTGACCCTGGAAAATTCCCTCAGGAGAAATTTGTAGATTAATATACATGTCACAGAAGCCTTTGTTTTTTAAGGGAACTCAGTTAGACATGAATCTTACTGTGTTTCCCTGTCTTTTTCTATTCCTGATAGGAGAATAAACACCACTGTGTTGAACCAGTGCGATTTTAGAAGATATGTGTGTATTTTTGATGTAACAGTCTCATGAGAATATTATGGGTCTGTAATATATTTAATCAGCCTAACATTTATCATGTGCTTTTTAGTACTTGAACCCACTAAAAAAGATGGAGCAGCTCCTACACTGGGCCCCCCATGTAGTAAGCTTTCTTGTGGGTCTCCAGTGCATACTCTACAAGCAAGACTGTGTTCGCCATTAAAAACTTCCCAAAAAAGATTGTTAGCACACTCTAAATTTTCTTTACAGTTATCCAGGGAGTACTCAGAATGATTTAGCACTTTCCTAAGCATTTTTTCAAAAGGAGCATATGTGAAAATGGCAGCCAGAAAGTGAGCTGTTGGCCTGGCTGAATCCAGAGCAGGAGGCTCCTAGAGACACAGCAGAGAAGTGTCTTCATCATGAAGAACAGGCAAACTGTGTTACTAAGTATGTACCAAAGGAGAATTATCATGTGTCTCCTTAACACCTAAAGTTCTTCTAAAGAAGACTCCTGAGGCTGTGCACACAAGAAATCAAAAGGATACTGAAGAGAACACTATTCCCAAGAGCATATGTGCTATGACAATACGGTGCACTGCCTTTGGCTCTGGTCGGTATGCCAGGAAAATAGGACCATGCAACATCCTCATCCAGCTCAGCTGGGATGCTCTGAAATGATTTTATAGGCTGTTGGCTGAAAAGAATGCAAGTATTTCTGTTGTCTCTGTTTTCGGCATGGATGCAATGGATTCTTTCAGTGGAATATGCTGGGCCCTTTGTCGCAGAGGAGGTTGGCCAGGTGCAGAGAGAGCTCTTAAGAGTCCCTGCAATGCTGCCAGCAGCTCAGTGACCTAAGAGCCCAGCAGAGGTGGCGTGGCTCCCTTAGCTTCATGCTTCAGCTATTGCCAGCAGCTGCACGCAGCCAAATGGTCTCTCAAGAACCCTTTGAGATGCTCTCAATTATAAAAATCATTCCACTAATTTCCATTTGTTCTCAGGCTATGGAAATCCTGGCGTGGCCTGGAGGTATTCATGTGCTCTGGGTGCAATTGGGATGAACCAGGGAATTTAACCTACAGTATTTGAGTGTGTAAAATTTTAGCCAGATAAATGAGATAAAAGAGAAAAAATATATTAAATGCTAGTTAAAACAGTGCTGTATTATGTCAGAAAAGATATTTATCAACATAGCACTTCAGAGTAATACCTTATAGTAGCAAAAAAAGTACTGATTTCCTCTCTCCTGTAGTTTCTAAGTTTTCTAATACGTATTTAGCTGCCAGTTTGTAATGAAGTCTGTGTGCCAGTGCCATCAGGACTTTGTGCAAACCCTAAGAATCAGTTGGCTTCATATTATAATCTCAGTAAAATTTCATGAAGCTAATAGCAGAAGCACTACAAAAATGTATAGCAGTAACTACTGAATACAAATAAATCACCGAATGTGTCGTAGGTGTGGTAGGTATGTAGCAAGGTATAGTACTTGTAGCTGTAGAAACAGTGTGCTTTGCACACTATTTCACTTTATATGCTCAGTTTCCTTTAATTTTCCACTAGTTGAACAAGCACGAGGCTTTTTTGCTTACTGAGTATATTTTCATTGTTGTATTGTTAAATGACTTCTTTTTGGCAGAGGCAAAATAACGCGTTGGATAACATACAGAATCATTCATACATTTCCTGAAATTTAAAGTATATTAATGTTTCTCCATGAAGCTGTTCTGTCTGCTATTTTTCTCTAAAGTTTAGAAAAATCTTAGAAATCTTTTTAAAAAAAATATCACTGGTAAAGCAGGTTGTTTTTTTTTAAAGCCAAATTTTTGCCAGAGTTTAATTTATCTGGTTAAACAAGGATTTCTTAAAAGAAAGGCCCTACCTCCATTATTTCTGAGTCACTGCTAATTTAAAATCATACCCCCTTTGTTAATGGGTTCTTCTTCCTACTGCTAGTTTTTTCCTCTGATATTTTTATAAAAGCCTTCTGTATTCCCATTTGGATAGCATTACTTCGTGATGCTTCTTCTCAGGCCTTATCTCTTGCCTGCAAGACTTGGCTGAAGCCATCTTATTAATTAGTTTCCTCCCCTTTTTCGTTTTACAAGAAAGGACATCTTTAACCTTCGAACTTTGAAATCAGACTGGTCATTTCTTTCTCCTTGCATTCATCTTCTGAAGCAGTATTGAATTCCATTATACCTCCTGGGGTGTCTTTTAGGTTTGACCAGCTTTCCTGTACTCTGGTAGTTTTCTTTTTTCTTTTTTTTTTTTTTTTTTACCTTTTGTGATTTTTTTCCTGCTCCTATGAGGAGCAGGAAAACATCCTTACAGGATGTTTATTCCTGTATTCACCATTGCTGTTGTTTTTTTCTTTTTATAAAAGAAGAGAATGCTAATCTGTAGTCTCACCTTTCTGAAGGATAAACTATACTTCACAATAAACTCTGATTCTCCTTATTGATATATATTTGATTGCATGAGTAGTTAGCAATAAGAATTTCTCTTACATTTTCCCATAGTTTTACATTTTCCCATCACCTCATTTTAAATTTATCACCACTCCATATTTGATGGTAGGATTATAGCTCAGTGATGGTACCATTCTAAAATCCAAATTCGTTGTTTCATCCCTCCCTTTCTGTCTCTTCAGTAAATATGAGAAAGTATTTTTGATGTCCAGTTACATATATGAACGTGATTGCCCTTCCTTTTTATGTTTGCTCTCATGGTCTCATGTTTGTCCACTGTTTCAACAGCCTTGTCTTTTTCCAGCTTCTCTTTCAACCTCTTATACTGGGCTTGGCACACTCGCATTCATTCCGGCACGCTTGTGTAACACTGCACTCTGTGCTGAGCACTGGCTGGGAGCTGGGAGACAGGATCAGTAGGCAAAAATGAGAAAAAGCAGCAAAAAGCTGTTGTCAGTATTCAATTTGGGAAGAAGCCTTTGACATCCTGATAAATGCTGCTGATGTGGAACATTCAAAGAAATTACTTCAGCTTTGCAGAGTGGATGGTAACAAATGCGACAGCCAGGAAGGCTGGAACGTGAGAGGGGGACAACATCTCCTAAACTGGCAGGGGCTTTATTAATTGCAACAGGCTTCAAATGTTTTTGCTGTCCTCAGTTATGTTTGTATTTCAGCTCTGACTTGCTGTCTGATCTCCAGCTCAAGTGTTGCCATCATCTATTAATGTAGAAAAAGGATTTATATGTAACAAGGGTGGTTTTTTTTGTTTGTTTGTTTGTTTGTTTTTTGTTTGTTTGTTTGTTTGTTTTGGGGGGGGG
>VXAA01004394.1:421289-435521 GCA_013399115.1 Anseranas semipalmata | reverse complement strand
GGGGGGGGGGGGGTCCCCATATGTTGAAGCCATTTGGGGCCATCTCCAGCTTTATGTTAGTGACCTGCCTTTGAATCTTGGGAGTCTTACAGGAGTAATTCATAGGCTAGAGGAGATGTGTGCTGTTATGTCTTCCTGAAGCTTCCTAGCTGATAAAGGATTCTTTTATTTGCTTTTGTGTTTGTTTGTTTGTTTGTTTGTTTGTTTGTTTTTCATTTGATCTGGTTTGGTTTTCTTCTTTTCTTGTGTAGCTTCAGCCAAGCAGTAGCCCTGCTTTTTGGTCTGTTCTGGCTTTAACTCAAGATGACATTTATGGGAGATGAGAGAGCTTCAGGATGCTGGGGAGAGATCCAGGGTGATTGGCTGCTGTTCTGGCAGTGATTTATTAGAGCAGCTCCCTTTATCTTCCTGACTGAGATTTTGGCATAAACGCAGCTATTCAGAGGTCGTTACCTTCTCAGCAGAAGTTTGCTGTGTCACAGACATCGACATCAAGTTCAAAGCTTAAGAATGATTTCATTTTTTAATATCATATGCATATTATGCATATTGCCCCTTGTATGATTTAAATGCCGAGTCAACTTTGCTTTCTGAGAAAAAATAATGTATGTTTTGCAGCATTTTTAGAAAAGGATGAATGCTTCTGGGTTTCAGCCATATTCTTTGCATTTTGTGCAGGTGCTTTGGGCCTTAATAATTAGGACACCTGCTAACAGAATAATCAGAGGACAAAGCAGGAAAATTACTGTGATAGAGGTTGTCTCTGCCCCTACAAAAAAAAAAACAAAATTATCTTTCCTCTGTTTAGCTAATACAAAATAGCAAACTTACAGCTGTCTTTCAGCCCATAATTATATGAAACCCAATACAGAATTGATGGAATTGATATTAAGTAGGTACGCTCTACTTCACGCTACCTGGGTTTAATTGCTTTACCTAGAAATAAATAAATAAATAATACAACATAAAACCAAACATTAACCCCTAATTGAATAGACAAGTTGGGCAAAAGTCTGAAGTTCCTGGCTTAATTCTATGTCACTTATTGTTTTAAATTGTCTCGGTAAAGCAAATTTGCAGGGACTGATTTTTTTTTTTTTCCAAGGAGGACCAAAGCAATGGATGTTTTTGTAGTAGGCAAATTTGCAGTAGGCAAAATCTTGCCTTGTATTTTTACCATGTCCCATCCCTAAGCCATAAAAGATTTGTGTGAACTTAAATATTATTTTTCTGTTCTGCAGAAAGCTTATCATGGTAAGTCACCTGTTGTGATGCTGTATATACCCTTATATGCCAGTGGGACTGTTGAGAGGTGCCTGGGTAGGCAAAACGTATCTTTCTAAGAAGCTCACTGATATATGCCTGCATGTATCCTGCCTGCATGTCTGTCCAAGTGGTGGGAGTGTGAAAACACGTATGCACATGCGTCAGTGTCTCTCTGTATGTCCAGAGTGTACAGGCAGGCACGTTGTTAGTCGTGGACGCAGTGGTCCTTCACAAGCTGTGCTGCCTATTTGTGCTGTTGCCATCCGTGCAGGCTCCATGTTCAAAGCTGGTTGACTTTGAATGTCACCTAGTGATCTGGTGGGAGTTAAAAGCTGAGAGGATGTGACCTTAAATGGTTAACAATGACACAGCATGCTAAGTTTTTAGCTCTTGGAAGATAAAGCATAAGAAGGGTCTTAGGAAGCTAACAGATAAAGGATGACACCTTTAAAGGAGACAAGGGGACAAAACCACAGTGAAAACATTTCCATAGACATTCCAGATAGGTTAAAATTATCAAAGCATTTTTGTGAATATATATCAGGCTTGAGAAGCTGTTTTGCTTCCTGCAGTCTGATGAAAAAGATAATTAAAATTTTACCTTGACAGTGTAGTTCAGAACTGCTAATTATTTAACAATTTTTGCTTGACAGCATGGTGCTGTGTGCCAGACCTAATTGACATTACCTTACTATATACATCAGAAGTAGAAATGGAAAAAATCTGCATATGTTTTCTTTTCCTTTTGTTACAGTGACAAAAGAAGGAAATATTCTATTATTATACTCCTTGTCATCACCATTCTTAGGAAGTATCCAGTATTTAATTTTTTTTTTTTTTTTTTTGTCTTCACTTACATTAATTGATACTCCAAACATCTGAAGTGCTATGAGATTTTCCTTATTTTGCAGCTAGGGAAATAGAGGGAAAAGGATTATTTTTATACTTTTGTCTGCTGGTTTCCAGACTAGCTATCCATACTTTTAGTCCCTCCCTGTTAAGTTTTCCAAAAACTTATACCCACTTTTGCCTCAGAAGCATCCGTATATTTTCTGTGTTTTATTTCTGCACTGGGAAAATGTATTCTTCCTATTAACTGTGATAAATCTGCCCTTTACATCTGCTTCTCATGTTATTGATTAGGCAAACAGCTTCTGGCTGGCTTTTCATCTGCTGCTTTGCTCAGTTCTACATCTGGTCGCTAAAGACTCTTCTATGCTCACCCTGACTGTTTTCTCATCCTGTCCTGTCCTAAATGCTATGGAAATTGTAAACTTTCTGGGGCAAAGGCTCTTATTTGCATCTTGCTCCACTGTGCAGACAGCATTTGCAACCAAAATATTTGTTTATTATTTCTCAAAGATATCACAATCAATGTTATGGTAATTATTAGTAACAATCACCCAACGCAACCTTCACAATATTAACTTTACATCCATTGTTCAAACTGAGTCAAAGCCATCACCAAATGCTATTCCTCGATAATTCAGTCACGCTCTCCTTTCAGAGTCCTGTTATTTTTTTCCAACAGAATTCCTCCTTGAAGTATCCTGCTTAAAATAGATGGAATGAAACAATATGTGAAAAATTTAATTGAGGCATTTTGTATTGAGAAGGTGGGGCTGTGAAATTAAAGATTTGGATTGGAAAGCACCTTTGTTGTCCCATCTACTGTAATTCTGAACTGTTGCTGAATAGCGATTTTTGGCTGTCTGTTCTCACCTTGAATATTTTATTTCCCTGAGTGACAATTTTATGGTCTGCCATAGCAGGTTATTAAATTGCCTTTTCTCACTAGGTAGGGTTTTTATATAGATTTTCTCAAGTGCCGTGACATAAAATACTAAAATAAAAAATAGCAGTAAATAGTAGAACGCATGAAATTTAAAGAAATACATGTGAGATAGCTATCGGGAAAGCAGTCAGAACAAGCAAAACAAAAAAGCAAAGCAAAGTAATTCTTGAGCTGGAAGTCAAAGGAAACGAGAATGTAGTCTGAGTTCAATAAAAACAATAATAAAAAGATCACCATAGAATACAAAAAGTGATAGATTTCATAATCTTTCTAAAATTGAATTATAAAAGAAGCTTTTATCATAGCAATGTTTGTGTCCATTTTGATAAAGCATTCCACTAATTTTCTGTAATGCAGCAGTTAATTATCAAGGTACAGTTAGCACGTACTAACAACGACAGGGAGAAACGTTCCTTGATACTTTTATAATGTGAGGTATCTGGACAAAAAAAATACCCAGGCATTTTAAAAGCAAAAGCAAGGAGAAAACTTTCAAATGATGCTCAGTTAATTCTGGAAGTATCAGTTGATTAGAGAAGTTAAATGCAGAACCATGCTATGAGAATAGGATGCATGGGGAATCAAGAAGTCATTGCTTAGTAATCTTGATGCTTTATTCAAAATATTCAAGTGTATATTATTCACATAATCCTCACATGTGGAGAGGAACATCTTATATTTGACAAGCAGCCAAGGTGCAATGAAATTGCACCAGCATGCCAAGCATCTTGCTGCTTCTCAGTAGTGCTGCTCCCTTGCATTTACTATAGAATTGCAATATTTCAAAGTGATTGTTCTCATAGATAATGTTTTTGATATCCATATTACTGTTCATATATCATTAAGTTAATGGAAATATTATTAGAGTGATGACAAAATGTTCACTATATTAGCAGAAAATATTTAAGAATGTGTTCATCCATCAAATATCTGAATATCAAATTAAATGAGAGCAGTTCACAGTAAACTGACTAGAAATAATGAGATTCAAGTTCAGTAAAATAATTCAACCTAAATCAAAACAAGATAATTTTTCAGGATGCTGTTTTCAGATTCCATTTTTCTGCAGGCACTTTCCTGAAAATAACTGCCACCACTTCTTTAAAATCTTTCCTCTTAATCAATATTTTTTACAGCAGTTGAGATTAGGTTATTCATTGTAGTGACAACAATGTCGATGAACTCATTTGGCCTTAATGATTTGCTTCTGGCAGCAGCTACTAATTCTGCTTACTATGAGACCAAAGGTTTCATGCAATGGTTCTGGGATGGCTGACAGGGTGGATTAGTGCTGCTGAGCCCGGTAGGAAAAGGTCACTGCTGCAGTACACAGGGGAGGTTTGTCACTGGGAGAGGTGAAACCTACAGAGAGAGGTTTGGATTTGTGCAAACTAGTCATTGGCAGGTATAAGTAGGATTTGCTTATTGTGTCCTGCTTATCTCTGCCTACCAACACCGCTTCAGGCTTCTAATCACGACTGCCAGGCAGCTGTCACCTCTGCAGGACTCTCAGCTCCTCTCCTGCCTGCTCCCTTTGTTATTTGTTGGTGACGTTTCCAAAAGGAGAATCTTGAGCAAGCATGGCACTGCTGGGTTAGAAGGTGAAACTGAAAGACCTTTATCTACTGACAGAGGTTTTTACGCTATGGAAAGCTCCTTTAGGTTTTTATTCTATTTTTGAAGTTGCATTCAGTATTCTGCACTTATCTATATCTCACTGAGAAATCCTGTTCAATCCAAGTAAGTTTTGCAACTCATTTAAATGGGAGTAATTACTTTCAACTGTGAATTATTGGACATTGGGGTGCAGGCTCTCTAAAGATTCATAGAAAAGTGTAGCATACAGTGGTCCTAGGAGACAATTTCACTTACTTGCACAAGGTAATACTGGCTATGAAATATTGCTTGCCTGAAAAATGATGGCTCAGCACTTCACCCTGAAATGTCATGCTATATTTCAAAGACTTTCACAGTGTTGCGTGTTGCAAAATCACTAGGTTATATGTTGGACCCTACATACACGGTGATATTCTAGGTATATGGGAGTGCATAAGAACATAGCTGTTTGCAAAATGGCAACTGAATTGTAAGAAATAAGAAGCGATTGACAGTTTTCTATTTGCATTTAATGGTACCTAGGTTACCAAGCCTCATCCACAGCTCCATTAAGGGTGCTAGCTGAATTTGGTAAGCTGGTAGTCTGGACCCACTTAATATGAGTAACTTCATTTAATACGGTGCTAGATCCTCTGTCTGGGTTATATCTTTCTTACACCAGCTTCATGCTATGTTATCTCTTCTATCATTCAGAGTCCAGAATTTGGATTTTTCACTAGCTCTGTACACTGATGTATTACCACAGTACTTTGTAATGTAAAATAGAAACTTTCTCAAACTTGGAAGAGCAATTGAAGATTGTTATAGATGTTTCTTCCCAGTCCCAAAAACTAAACTTCCGTGTAAAGTGTGACCCCACGCCTGTTAAAGACATGTATCTCAAACTGCCATTGATTTTAATGACATTGTAAATACATACTACACATATATAGTTTGCAAGTCATACTCAAGGCTTGTACACAGCTTCTGAATCAATTTAACTATATACTCAATTTAGGAACTAGTCTATTTAAGCCAGACGTCATTTTGGTGGATCCACAGATATTTTGCTACAGAACACTACAGCTTATTTCAGGTGGGAAGATCTGGTCTTGAAAAGGTAATTCACTGTTTATACCTGTTGTTTGTCACCCAACCATTTTGCAAGGAGCACTTAATTCTTATTACAAAAGGTAGAGGAAACCAAATGACTAGTTTGAAGAGCTGGGAGGCAATGAATTTAGGTTTGGGACATGAATATTCATCAGATATAGCTCACCTAAAATAATCATCAAGCACAACCTTTCTATGAGTAAAGCTGTCAAGTTTGATGTACTGTGCATTCATAACCTGACTTAGAAATGATTAACTTTGAGATGGAAGAATCTTTTCAAGCAGCATTAAGCAGAACATTTTACCAGTTTCCCATTAATTTTTTTCTTTTTTCAGTATTTGTAAAGTTCATTGATTTCAGAGAAATGGAAAGCAGCAATGTGTAAAAGAGGGAGACTTAGTACTCTGGAGTAAACCAACTCCTCCCCCTTCAAACTTTAAAAATAAAAAGAGGAAAAAAATGCACTCAGCTAATGTGAAGGGGTAAATTAATCTGTCAGTCATGTGGGAGTGCTAGATAGAAGCAAAGGCAATAGGAGTCCTTCCTGCTTTCCCTGCTCAGCTGCATTATTTGCTATAATTTTAGGCAGGCTGTCTCTCAACAGACTGAGGGGTGTGCAATATCTTGGGAAAATCAAATCATTTAATCATGTCCTTAACTGCTTAGGTGTCACATTTTTAGGCACCTAAGCTTGAGAATTTTAGTCTCTACCCAAATCCTACACACCATAAAGAACAGTGATGCCACATAATACCATCTAATTTGATATTTTGAATCACTCGGAAATAAATGCTGAAAACACTATAAGTTATGGTTTAATAATAATGGAAATCTCTTTTCTCCAAGGGAAAGTCCTAGGACAATCCTAATCCTAGGACAAGAATGTTTAGGGATGATTTATACCTCAGAACATAAAGTTTTTTATGTTTATTCTAATATAAAAATATTCCCAGTATTCTTACAAATTCCTAACTCCTTTAAAAACACTAGCTAGGCTCTGGCATTTAATCGTGCATTACTTTATGAAATATATTTCATTTTTGTCAGTTGTTGTTGCTTTTCAATTTCATATTTATTTTGTCAAGCCAGTTTATATTTCAGTTTGTTTCATTTCTTCCCCAAGAGACTTGTGTTTTTGCAAGTCCTCCCAGGTAACGGATTTTTAAAGAAATGAGTTTCAGTAATAGTACTATAAATAAAATAGTGAAGATTTCCTTCAGACAAACTCTGGGAGAAGTTTGTGTATCATAAAAGCAAACAAACAAAGAAAAAGTCAGCCAAAAGGATGTGTTAGAAAAACCTAAACTGAACGACTTGGTAAGATAAAAGAATACTAATCAGAGAATTGAATATCCCTAGATGTCAGATTTTTATTTTTTTATTTTTATTTTTATTTTTTGCAAAAAAATGTCTGTCCTGACTTCTACTAGCAGACTATTTTGGTAGTGGAAAGGAAGAAAGATACAACGAGATGGACTCGCACGCTGCACAATCTAGAGAAGAGCCTTTAATGGCTTGTTTATTTTACAGGGTTGCATACTCCAAAATTCCCAAGTGTAAGCCGTTGCATTTGACAGATTTGAGTATGACCAGAGGCCTGAACCAGCAGCCTGTCATGTTCAACTATGCTATTCTTTTAATAGAAGTGTTGCAGCAAAAGAGCGGAGGCCAAGCAGCTCGTTGGTCTCAGGAGTCTCCAAGACATCGCTGTGTTACAGGCAGACCATGGCCGGCTGCTAGCCATATCTTAATAGGAGGAGGGAGAAAGCAGTCTTACATTTTTTCAAAGAAAAAGCTTGAATAAGGGAATAAAAAAGCAATGGGCTGTTGGAGTCTGCCTTTTTGTCATAAGACGCAGGAATCCTGTGATGTTTTTTGCACATACTTGTAGCAGTTGACATTCTCTTTTCTGTATGTGGAAGCAGCTGCTGATAGCTGCATCTGGTCAATCCATGTAAAAGTCTGTTTGCAGGCTCCTGCAACTGGCTTTGGGTTTAGGCTTTGGTTTGGGGCCCTCTTGTCTTACTCTTCACAAACACTAATTCCAGTGACATTTTGGCTCAACGCCTATGTTCTGAAGAACGAATTGAAGGCCAAAAGCAAGTATGTGCTTACTCCAGAGTGTTAGCAGGGGAAAGTAAGCAAGGGAGAAAATATCAAGGGAGAGAAAGGACACATACCATGCTTCACTGGTGAATTTAGAGTACCCTGTAACTACTTTGTTTGGAGTGGCATGTATATATTCTCTCCAATCTCCAGTTTTTATATAGTTGTAAAAAGTGAATCTTTAAGTGATTTTACTGTCAGGTTCATAAAAAATCATCCGTGTTTAAATATCTCACGATCAGAAAATTAGAATGGGGTTACTTGAGTACTACACGATCACAGTGAATCATTCAAACCGCTCTGTTAGATGCAATGGGAACATTAAGAGGTGCCAACTGAAAAGCAGGGCTTTGAAGAAAGAATGAGAGAATAACTGTCTTTATTAAGCCAGTGAGTTAGCAAAAAGTGGAGGAAGGTCAGAGGTCTGACTCAGTTCTCTCCGTTTTTCTACTTCTTTGGAAAAAGTCACAAAACATACCAAGATGATTGAAGAATTGCCTCCATGATATTGCTGCACCTTTGCCTTCACAGTGACTGAAGCAATATAGTCAAGAAAATGGAGCACTGTTTTTGGCAGGGGTCTCTTCTGAGCTGCTGCAAGGGGAAAATGGTAGTCTTGGTTTATTTGTTAGCAATGTAATACTTGCATAAACATTACTTCTCTCATAGTTGTTCCTGTCTCTTATATTTGTAAGAAAATACATTGGCACTATGGTCTTGGTTGTTACCAAATATGAGGTTAGGTACCTCTTTATCCCTAACTGTATTCCTTCAAAACCATTTTGTGACATTTTCTGATACATATGTATCCCAGTAAACTTGTACCTTTCTTGGGAATTGAAATTTTGGAGCTTACACTTGAAAATAAATACTTTTTATAAGGGAGAAGGCTGTTGCTATTATACACATTGGTTATTTGTAGAAGTGTTGTGATCAGTAGCAGTACATATTGTATGTGCTAGGGATTTTAAGAAATAAGTTTATACTTGAATTTCCAGCCTGCCATAGTTTTTTCTCTCTATTGCAATAGCCTCTGCCCTTTAATTTCCCCTGCCTCTGATACTTTTATCTTGTTTGTCAAAGAGCAAAGATTGTCTGAATTTTGGGTTAAATGGGAGAGAACAGGGCAATTACAGGTGAAAAGTAAACACACGTGTAATGTAAAGACATTGCTCTTTCTCTGCTAGAGTTGCATGGGAGTTGCTCATCGCTGCAGGCAATGTGCCACTGTCTGTAGTGCCCTTTGTCTCTGCTGTCTGTGCCTAGCGTAGAGATAGCACGGCAATTTGATTCTCCAAATTCTCTGTTCCTTGCTAATGTTTAGAGCTCTGACCTTTGCACGTAAGAACCATCCTATTTTCATGCAGGATGTGAGCATTGGTGTCCCTCTCCACTGCAGTCCATTCTATTTCCACAATCTTCTGCTGTCTGGTATTTTGATGTGTTTCTTCCTAATTATTTCTGCAACATCACAGAGTATTTTCGTTCTCAGTTCTCTTAGCAGGAGCTAAAGAGGATGCTAGTCCTTTTTGTTCTTCTGTTTCCAGAAGAACTGCAGGTTTCATGCCCATCCAGTACAGTTTTTTTTTTTCTTTTTCACATGGAAAAACTGCATTCTGCATAGAAAAACAGTGTGCATTGCTTTGCTGGCTTTTTTTTTTTTTTTTTTAATTCACTTCCCCAATTCCATAGCTTGCATGGAGTTGTTTGGAGTTGCTTAGGCTTTTGGGGGCAGTAACAATGAGTAGCAAAACTGCTTTTTGTATTACTAACGTTATTTAC
Organism: Anseranas semipalmata; assembly: GCA_013399115.1. Lineage (NCBI taxonomy): Eukaryota > Metazoa > Chordata > Aves > Anseriformes > Anseranatidae > Anseranas > Anseranas semipalmata. The sequence continues at coordinate 425,862 of VXAA01004394.1, read as the reverse complement.
AAATTCACACAATCACAAGGAAAAGTCATAATGAAAATGTGTCTTGATTGCCACCCCTATAATTGCAACTGCAACGTAATCATCAGTTTGGAGAGAGTTTTAACCTGGCTCTGAGGCAAGCTGTCCTATGCAGTAAAGTGAGCTGGCTGGAGGAGCCCTGCTACTGGTGCCCTGCAGGTAGCTCTGTCCTGGGCAGGATGCAGTGGGTCTGGCACATATGGTCAGGTGGGTTGACAAGGCACCTCAAGTGCCAAAGTGTCCTCCTTTCACTGTTTTTATCTGCTGCTATCATTCCTGAAGCACACGTGTACAGCCATGGTGGGCTGGAGAGGACCAGCCAGATGGCTTTAATCACCACTTCTTGTTTTCTCCCATCACCAAATCCTCTTTCTGCCCCTTGGTACTGAACTCAGTGCACACCCCAGTCATCCCAGAATCCCTGAGAAACCTCTAGAACCAAATTCATTAAACATTTGGTAGATCCTGACAAGTTAGGGTATCCTCTCAGGCAGTAATTTATTAATAATAATAATAATTTGTTATTAATTTATTATTAATAATAGTTTATTAATAATAATACATTTATGACATCCCTACAGGAATATCACTCATTATTTTTCTCCTGCTGAAGATGCTAAGAAGACAGAGACTGAAATAGGTCCCCCTTTCAAAACTAGCAATCCAAACCATGCTGACAAGCTGTATCAAGAGTGTCTTGAGTTCATGAGCACCATTTTTCTCTTTCAGTCAATCTGGCAATAACTGTAATTTCAGTACTTTCATCCATGTGAAAAAGAGAACTCATGGTGAGATGCATTAGTGCTACCAACTTTTTGGCTGAAAGGGGGGGGAGGGGTTAATGGGCTCTTTTTCAGAACTTCAGGTTAAAAACAGCCAAGAGAAATATTCTTTTATCGAGAAGAAGGAATACAACCTTCTAAAGGCTTTGGGTTCTTATTTTTTCCAAATGAAATTGTTTACAATACAGAATACAGCAATGCCTCCAGGAACCATCTGTCACTGTACTACATGACACAATAACTAGGAAGAATGCAGAAAAGTTTAGGATGCATAAAATATCACAAGTAGTTATTGTTGGTTGCCCATCTATATGGATTTCATCAAAAGCTGCCCTTTCTTTTTAAGGGAACTTCTAATATTTCAGCTCTTGTTTTACATTAAATTGAATAATTTAAAAAAAAAAAAAAGTTGCAACATACATTGAAATAGGTTTGATTTAAGAAAAAATAAATGATCTTTTTAGAGTTTTATTTCAAGCATCTGGTTTCTTGTTCTCCATTATTTTGTTATGTATACTTTTTTCCTTATGACTAGCATATGTTAAAATATTTCTTTGAAGGTGAATTTAGAAAAGGGTAGTTTTGTTCAGCATTAAGTAGAGTTTTCCATAATGATTTGAAATATCAATAAAATAAGTTGAAATATCTGAAAAATAAGATATGAAAAGAATATTTGCAGTCTCCTATTATACCTGCTTTCTCAGTGAAAAAAAAAAAAGTCCTATTTCTGACTAATATAATGTAAGTGTAGATTGAAATTTCAGAGTCAGTTCCTAAACCAAAATTGAGCAAATCATGACTTCTTGAAATATTATGAGATGTTTCAATTTCTATCAAAAAGAGCAGTACTTCATCAAATATGTTTTGATTAGACATTTCCAGATAGCTCTGTATCCACATATATCAATGATATTTTGCCATGTCACAGTCCAGAAGCCTGGTCTGCAGCTCACTTCCTACAACCCTCTCTTCTCCAGACTTCTAAAAACTGGATAAAGATCAGGTTGAATCCTGAGGTAATTCTTCCATAAATTAGCTCCTCCTACACTCATTGGCAAGATGATAACCACATGGCACGGAACTCTTTAAAAGGTTAAGGGACCAACAAAATTGGGTACCACTTATATATTTATAAAAAATATATATGTTTGGAAATCTGGGGGGGACAGAATTGATCCCAAATGTGATCTCAGAGCGGAAACAGTATATTATGAATCAATGGTTGCTGTTAATGGCCATGTGAAAAGTGGCAATGTAACATGAGGTGCAATTGAGTAATATTTAAAATTGCTGCAAAAGCCTGGCGCACATCAGAATTAAAGGTAACATTAAACTCTTCAAATAAAATTTATCTACAGCTAACCAATTTCAATAACCTGGGTGCCCAAATATCTCTTTAATGCAGAGAGAGAAAATCTTAAACATTTGGGGAAAAGAAGCAATATCAAATAAATGCTGGGATGACTGAACGTCTGCAAATAAGAATCTTTTTTTCTGAATAAGAATCTATTTTTCTGAACACAGCAGCCTGACCTTCATGGAGGAAAAAGAGGCTAGTAAGAAATAAAAATCAGGGAAAGACCTCCAAATGTCAAAACTGAATAAAAATGTTCCATGAAACAATGTATTAAAAAGAGAATTAACAACAAAGAAATGCCTACACTAGATAAAACCCTTATACATATATATACATTTAGAACAGCAAATTTTAAGCAGTCTGGCTTTGTGTGCAGAACTGTGTACATCTGGTATAATTAATTCACACTGCACATTTCCTGTCAGAGAGCCTTTTACTCTGCCTTCATATGGCTCCCTGTTTTCGTGTGAATTACAAACTACAATGTTTTTGAGCCGTTATGTTTTCTGCAAAGTTTAATTAAAATCAGCCAGCAGTTTTGACCAGCCAGCAGAGATGAGCAAGGGCTTGAAGACCAGATCTGCACAGAGCATGAGAATTTAAGCCTTCATACCTAAAATGCTAAAAATCGGGTCATGCAGAAAGAAGAGAAAGTCCTTTTCTCCTTTACACTAAACCAGTAATCTGGGTCTTTACTCAGCAAAATCCAGGAAAAGAACAAGTATGAGCGACAGCCTTGACAAACAAAAACGGGAAAAGAAACAGCTTTGTGTTCAGCTTAACTTGCTGTTTGTTAGACAGATTGTTGTCATGATGCTGACTATAAGCAAGTAAGCCCATTAGGCTTCGGATAATAGGCTTACCTGAAATACTCTTATCCGAAAATATTTGTGTGGATCAAGCTCTCAAAGTTTCAGAGATGAAGATTTTTATTAAAAGCCCCTTTAGGCATCAACCTAGCAGCTTTTCCCACAGTTGCTACTTGTTGCTTAACTCAACAAACTAACACCCTTTCAAAATGTCACTGTCTTGAAACATGTAAGGAGAAATTACATTGAATAAGGGGTATATGGGAGGATGCCCATTGCTTCCAATTGCTTCTTGGGTAAAATTCATCCCACCCTTTCAGACGTGCTGCATTTCCAATTGTGCTTTCCTCATGCCAATGGGAAAGCAGATTATCAGGGAATGCTGCACTGAGGTGACAAGGAGAGGAGATGTCTCGTGCTAAGGTGTTACTTTCAGCTTGCAGCTGTAAAGGGTGAAGAAGGAAGTAAGGAAGGAAGGAAGGAAGGAAGGAAGGAAGGAAGGAAGGAGAAAGAAAGAAAGAGAAAGAAAGAAAGAAAGAAAGAAAGAAAGAAAGAAAGAGAAAGAAAGAAAGAAAGAAAGAAAGAAAGAAAGAAAGAAAGAAAGAAAAAGAAATTACAAACAAAATGTGAGGCTTGCCATTTTGCCATCTCAATAAAACTGATGTTTTTAAGTGTTGATATTTCATGGAGTTTTATAAGATGAGTATCATGACCAGAATGAACAGAGATTATGTCTACTGACATAGTTATGTATGTTTTTTCTTTAGATTGAATTTAGTCAGTTATTAAAGGAGAAATAAATCCCCGCATTCTGCACATAAGCAAAACCAGGATAGATAGTTCTAGCAACAGATATTCTTAAACGTGATAGACTATGCACAGAGAGGAGGTTAACAGTAAATCAGGACTTTGACATCAGGCAAATAATTACTGGGAAGAGTTCTCATCGGAACAATTATCAGGAGGATCTGTTTGGTTTCCTCTTGTACTGTAAGGACAAGGTTCAGTAAAAAGCTTTGATTTTTTCTCAGCAGCTCGTTGCCAAGCTGAAGCTGTGACTGGCAGTTTGCAAAGGTGAATGGCAAATTGTGCTTATCTCAGGGTGTTTAAGGTTTCAGTATGATTTTTCTCCACATACAAATGTGGATCCCATGAGGTATCCCAATGAGATATGCGTTTGTCTCAATTTTGGGGGGATGCAAATTGACCATATACAAAGTGAAGAACAACATTTTTACTTCTTAAAGTGAGTAGGCAGCAAGGAATAAAGTTGCTTTTGTATTTTCTGAAGAACCACAAAGGCACTGTAATTTTTTTATTTATGTCCATTCAACTGATGTTAATTAACTTGTCTGAATCTACATGTGAAAAACTTAAACATCTCTTGGATCCAAACTGTGTATTAAAAACATAACAAACAGCAGCAAGAAGATAATACCATCAAAAGCTTTTCTCCCTTCGTTTGTTATGATATTGTCAACAGTTCTTGTTAGAATTATTTCCTTACATCTTGCTTCAGCCCATATATTACTATTTTCCATAGGCTGTTTGAAATGTTTAATTACATGGATGCTGTTTATCTGCCTCATGATGAAAAAAAAAGAAAA